>JACFYI010003648.1:1205055-1216812 GCA_014898755.1 Handroanthus guayacan
AGGAAGAAGGAGACAAATTTCATGTTTTTCCGAACGATGAAGGGGATGGGTTCACTGGGAATTTACTTCAAGCAATGGAGGGAAACCAGATGGCCTTTGGCTCACAGGATCAGCTTTGCAATCCGTCTTCCGTTGATATGCAACACATCGGTTCGACTTCGTCTTTCTTTAACAATGCAGGTAAAAGGGTGATTGAACATGAAAATCATATTGATGATAACAAGAGGTTGAGGATCACGGAATCGTGGGACCATAAGCCGGTAGATTTTGGAACATGCATGGAGAAAATTCAGCAAATGGCAGAACGAGCTAGGTTCTTTTATGTGGAAAAGGAACAGGCTCTGGAACAATCAAATATGAACCAACAGATCTTGCTTAATGAGTTGCAGAAACGCGACAATGTGATAGAACACTTGCACAAGACAAGGTTGGAAGAGATTCAGAAAAAGGATAGTCAGATTTATCGTCTTGAACGTGAACTATATTTAATGGGGAATGTCCTAGATGGTTATAGGAAAGCCATAAAGGAAACGCAAAAGGCATTTGCAGAATATAGGGAAAGGGCTCAACTTCCGGAAGAACCAACTTACAGGGATGCTGGCCCGGGGGGGCTTATGTTGTCTGTTGCAGAAATAGAGAGGCTTCGCAAGAAGGAGGAGGAGGAATTTAAGATGAATTGCTTAATTATTGAACATAAGATGAAGGAAGCAGAAAATGATTATGTGAGTCAATTTGGTGGGTATTTGGAGAAGGTTGATCTTTTAGACAAGAAGTTGACAGGTCTTGAAGCTAACGCTAAAGAGCTTACTGAATTGTATGCAACACGAAAAACTCCACAAGCTGAAGAAAATGTGCCGGAAATCGCCGAACCTGAACCACCTCTGGAAGCTGAAGAAAAGGCGCCAGAAGTAGAGGAACCTGTACCAATTCCAGAAACTATTGAAAAAGTGCCTGAAGTTGCAGAACCTTTAACTCAACCAGCTCTGGAAGCTGAAGAAAAGGCGCTTGAAGTAGAGGAACCTGTACCAATTCCAGAAACTACTGAAAAAGTGCCTGAAGTTGCAGAACCTTTACCTCAACCAGCTCTGGAAGCTGAAGAAAAAGCGCCCGAAGTAGAGGAACCTGTATCAATTCCAGAAACTATTGAAGAAGTGCCTGAAGATGCAGAACCTTTACCAAGTGAGTAATTGTTGCCAAGCGCTGGTATAATTTGTGATTTTGTACATTTTTATGAAGCAAATTAGAGCCATGATGACTCTGCTCTAAGATTTTATCTGAAATCTTGATGATTTCAGGTTAGTCTTGCTTACCTCCAAGTTTAGGATAATAGATAATCTGTCTTTGTATCTTTTTGTGATTACTTATAACTGTTGGTGGAGCACTGCAGCATGATTAAGGTTTGAGATGGGATTATGTGATACTGCCATTGATCTTCTTTGAATTAGTTTTCCATATATGCCCTGAATTTCTCTGTTATTGGTAGAACAGAATTAGTTTTCCATATATGCTCTGAATTTATCTCTGTTATTGGTAGAACAATGCATGGAGACAACAACTTGATCAGAAACAATAGGATCAATTTCTGTTTATCCCTTGCTAGAAGGGTTGTACATGAGTTGGAACACAGGGGCACTAGACGGATGCCCTAGCGAGAGGTTTATTTTCTTGGATGCGAATTGGGAGGAGTGGTTTACAGGAAGGATAATTACCTTTACACCCGCATGGCATAATTACCAAAACAGATTTAAATCATTAATATTACTCCCCCTACTGCTAGTTTACTCAACGGAAAATTTAACGGAACTTGTATAACATTACAATAACGCCCTGAGAAGTTAACATATTGATTGAAATATTATAAGGTAGTCTACTTGTAATGTTATACAAAATTTTTCATCAAATGAACTAACAGCAACAGGTGGTGAGGTGGTGGTGTTGTCCTATCATGAACCAGAGGGCTATTTTAGTAATTAAGCAAAACCTCAGGAGGCGTTGAGGTAATTCTCTCTTACAAAAATGGTGATGAAATGAGTGATGAGATTGAATGGTCAAACAAATGTTATGTACACTTTATGTGAGTATCTATGTATATGTACTTGTTAAATTTTGGTTATCCTCTATTATATCATTTACATAGCATTTCCATTGCTACGCCTTGAGCCACTCGGCCATCTCTCCAACATAGTAATTAGGGACTAATAATTATGAACCAAAAACCGAGTGAATAGCGAGTTCAAATTCCACCCCCGCTTGGTGTATTTTTTTATCTTTTATGTAAGTTATATTTAAATTAGGAAACTTATATGTAAAAATTAGAACACATAATTATATATTTATAAAGTATAAAATAATACTACAACTTATATGAAGTTATACCTATATTGAACACTTTGCTCGGACATTAACTCGTAGACATGCATGATGTATTCTAGCTGTGATAGGGGGTCTATTTACTTAATACATACGATCGAAGAATGAAACTTGAATTGAAATAAGATGAAATCGGACCAAAATTTATAACCACGAATTGAAATAATATGAAATCAGACCAAAATTTATGTCTTAGCATAAAATAGGACGATTATGATTGCTGATGCTTCAAGTAACCCATGAAATAGAGTCCCCTCCGAGTCCAAGGTATATCTGCTTGAGCATCAACTCAAAGGGTGTTTGGGTGAGCTTATAAGCTCTTCAAAACATCTTATAAGATGTTTAAGAGTTTATAAGATGGTAAAATATGTTTGGTAAAATTTTTTAAAAAAGATCTTATTAGCTCCCAAAATAAGATGTTAGGAGCTTATAAGCTCTTTTTAGAAAAGTAAGGAACTCCCAACTTATTTGTAAGATCTTAACATCCACATTTATTTTTAATCATTTTAATTACAATATTGTCATTACTAACAACTTATAAGCTAAAATGTCTTATTTTATCCAAACACTTTAACAACTTATTTTTAAAATAAGATCCAACATCTTATAAGCTCTAAAAACATCTTATAAGATGTAGGAGCTTATAAGATGTTTTAAATAAGCTTAGCCAAACACCCTCTCAATCAGCTCCCAGCAATAGAACTTCTTGAACCAAATCATGTAATTATTTACCGAATCTAGCCAATATATATTAATTACAGTCAAAGATGAATATTTATTAATTAATTAACTGAAAACTTCAGTATATTCAAACAACGAAGATCCCAATTATATTGAAGCTAGAATAATTACAGTCAAAGATGAATATTTACACAGGATATATTACTCTTTTTGTTTTTTTTTTTTCCTTGGAAAGAACAATAAATTAGCAATGCACAGACATAGGGAAAAACAAAAGACACTGAATAAAAGGGCCACATTCTGACCTCCATCTGACAACCTGTTCTTTAGTATTACAAATTCATAACCTTTTTTTTTTTGAAAGAATAAAAATGATGATTGGCTGAAAATCCAAAAAAATAAGAAATAAAAAACCCACACTCATAACTAAGCTAAAAAAAGATAAAAAAGGAAAGAATTTCCTGAGCCCAGAAAAAGAAGGGCATCTTATTGGTGAACATGAGTGACCTTTTAATCTGGATCACTGCAATGAGAATTTGCAAAAGCCTTCTTTATTTGGACATCAATGTTCCTGCATAAAGGGAAATTCCACAGTTTTAGCAACATAAGATTTTGGAATAATTACCTATAGCATCCCCTGAGATTTGACATATTTACAAAAACATCTCATTTGGCTTGAAAAATTACAATACCACCCCTATCTTTAGACAAACTGGGGGTCTACATGCAATTTTTCCGTCAATATGTTAGATATTCACAAATCCAATTGTAGTTTTATGTTGGATTTGTTAATTAAATTTTCTGTTAGTTGAATTACCGGGAATGTTACCGTAATTTACCAAACGACAAACGTGTTCTCCAAACCTCGGGGTGTTCAGGTAATCATCCTAAAATTTTAATCTGAATTGTTGAAGTTAGAGCCAGATGAAATCAAACTGTCTGTAAGTTTGGTAATAACATAGTTTTTAACCTTTTAGAACTGAAATTTGTGAAAAAAAAAATTAAGGAAAGGTAAATAATTTAGTACCTTGGAATTGTGTCAGTTGACTGCTAGTTGCTCTTTCTCAGGAGAACAGTTAGTATCAGCAAGCCTTTGTGGTGATTTTGGCTGTGGAGCATTCTCCATCTTCTTTAGGTTCTGCTGATAGTATATTTGCCTCAGCCTTTCAATTTCCCTCTTCAGTGCTTCTTGATGAGCTGAAAATTTGAGACAACCTTAATTAATCATGTATGGATCAAACTAAGAAGGTGTCAGGAATTGGTTCTACTTTGAAACAAAGCAATTTGAAGTAAGTAATAAACATTGAGAGTGCTTGTAAACACAAGGCAACAAAATTGTATGAAGCTGATGGTGTGTGTGTAAAAATAAGTAACTCTAAAATTATATTTCACAATTATCAGACAAGGATAATATATATTTGTCATAGAAAAGCTGATACCGAATCTAAAAGCTTGTTTTGAGATTTTAGTGAACGTTAGGTTAAATTCTAACTAGCAAAAATAGAAAAGGTTAGTCTATGATATTGATTGGATAGCTCCAAATAGACCCGAATTCTTCATTTGGGACGAAATAATTATTTTGATTCGCGAAATAGAGCGAGTTAAGTATTTATATAAAAAGGAGTAAAAAAAATTGAATTTTTTTATATTAATTAGACGTAAAACTTTAGATTATGAAAAAGTGTGAGAGACAATAGCTAGGTCCAAACAAGAGAAATGTTATAAGGAACATTAGTGCAGGAATACAGTCCACATGGTGGTGGGGTAATTTCCTTTAATTCATTATCACAAAATAAAATAAATTCTCCATCAGCACATGGCAGTAATCTCTGGTATTTTATGTGTTTAACTATGTAATTTCTGTAAACACTATAGTTTTCTGAAAAATAAACAAATGAATTAAACACTTAAATCAGTTAAAAGGAGATATATATCCAAGATTTCAATTTTGTCCCAAGTTTAATTAATCAATCAAGAAAGGGAAATTAATGTTTTTTATGTGACATTCATTCTGGCATCTTGTATAAAGAATATATTGATGTATCAAGGAAATTTGTAATTAAGTTTTGTAGAAATCAAAACAGGTAATTAATTAAGATCTGAATGAGAAGGGATCTTGATTCTTTGCATTTTACTTTATTCTATAATTATTTTATAAAATTAAAGTGGTCTGTTCCGATTTTTATATTTACATGCATGTGAAGACACAGCTAGCCTTATTCTACACAAACACTTAAGTGAAAACCAGAAAGCAACTAGCTTTAATATATAATTTTCAAGAAATTGAGCTGAATTCATCATGTGCAAGAATATATCTCGAGTATCATCACGAAAAAACTTTATATTAGACGAGAATATATGATGATATATAATGAATAATTACGTCTAAAACCTATACACGAAATTACACTAAAAAAAACATATAATCATGTCTCATGTGTGTATATATTATGATTTATATGATATGAATCGTTTTTATCTTCAAAATTAAATGAAACGTATTAATTTATGCATAGTAATTAATTTTTTGATGAAAAATAAATTGTTACCATCTTTGAAAACTTTGTCTTGGGCTAAAGCTGCAATTCTTTGCTTGAGAACGCTGTTATCAACATTTAGTACCAACCGCTGGTGGTCCAGGAAAGCTACCCGTGGGGATAGCACTGAAACTTCAGCCTTCATCAATTCCAGAAAAAAAATATATAGCATTAATAATTTGTGATAACTTAAAGGATTATTAAAAAAAAAAAAAAATTAATCAGACTATACAAAAATTTAACTTAATACATAGTTTAAAATATAATTATGATAAACATACTTGAAGTGAAGTAACGCTGCGTTCTAGCTCGGATATGTATTGTAATTTCCTCACTCTTGACCTTTGTGCAGATTGCCTGTTAGCCAAAATTCTGAAAAAAAAAAAAAAGATAGAAAATATAATTTCATATTATAATCATATCAAATTCTTTATACGGTTGCGTAATAGTTTTTTTCTCTTAATGCATGATTATAATTCTTATAAATTCATGCAGTGTGTGTGTGTGTGGTGAAATTTTATATACATAGTTCCATAAAGTTATATACCTCTTAATCCTTTTCGGGTCAACAATTTTTTCACCGGAATTGTCCGTGTTGGTTGCATGCGGACCATTCAATCCCTCAGATTTGCATGAGCTTTGCACTTCCTCAGGCTCAGTCTTGGGCTGGAGCTGCAGCTGCTGGTGATGATCAGAGGGACCTAATTGTTTCTCGTCATCATTGATGCTGTTATGATCGGACGGCGACGAGGGGTTCGAGCATGACATGGTTGGCCCCACCATGACGTCGTCCGTGAACATGGACATTAGCTGTTCATCATCAAATCTCTCAAAATCTCCATTATTATTGTTGTTGTTGTTATGATGACTCCCCTCTCCGGCGCCTGGCAGCATGATGGAGGATCTGCGGCACTCCTCCACCATCGGGGCCTCGAGAAAGGCGATGGAGTCGCTCATCGACCGCCTGTGGGACCCTCGTCGGGCTGATGAGAAGTCAAGAAACTCATCAACCCAGGAAGGGTTGTGGTTGATTGGTAAGCCTTCCATTTTCTGATGAGAAAAATCAGGCCAGTTTTGGGTCATGCTAGGCACTTTGGGAGGTAATTGTGCCATAATGTTAGAAATAGTAAGCACTTTGGGTACGAACTATAATTTGTGACAGAAAAAATGAACCAAACTACAATATGTTCCTAAAAGGGCCTTATATATACTCAAAACCCACATGCAAATTATTAAAAAGAATTCAAGAACAGAAGGATAGCCACAAGAACATCATCATCACATTCACAACTGAATCTATAGTTTCATGGGATAATTACCTCAATACCCCTGAGTTTAGGTCCAATTTTAGAAACAGTCCTCCTAACTTGAGAAATTGTGACAATAACCCCAATCCCTTGTTGTAAGTTCAATTGACAAAAAACTTAACAAAACCTATCTAACATTACAAGTAAATCCTTTTTATATAGTAATTCTTTTAAGTTTTTTCAGTTGAACTAACGACAAGAAATGTTATAAATATTGCAATTTACTAAATTTTAGAGGGTATTTGTGTAATTAGCCTGAAATCAAGGATGTCGTCTACTTAAATAATTTAAAAAAAAAAAGGAAAATAGAGGGAAAAAAAAAATTAAAAAAAAACATTAAAATCTTTCTTTTCTTTCTGTCCAAGATGGTGGGGTCACATGGGAAGAAGATTAGGACAGCTATCAACAGCTGGTAGGGAGGTTGAGTCCCAACGGTATTACTGGAAAGAAGTCAGTAGTTTATTAACTCAGTGGGAATCAGAAACCACGTGCCCTTGTGGCCTCCAACCTTATAATACTCTCATAATTTAAGATTTCAGACAACATTCCTCTGTGTTCATCTCACCTTTCATCCACTCCTCTTGGCCGTTGGATCAATCATGTGACTCTACAGATCAAAAGTTGATCCAATGCCGCGCAATTCTTAAAAGGTGTAACACAACCTCTGTATACCCTGCATTTCATGTGAATTTCTATGTATATAAGAATGATTGTAATTGTTTTTGAGTTTGGATCGAGTTTTAAGAATTCTTGGGAATTTTTCTCTTAATTGTAAGGAGTTGTGTAGTTTCTAGAACCAGCTGTGTTTATTTTGATTTGTTGTAGGCGATGATGCCAAACTTTGTCTAATATTGAAATTGAAGAACATCGTAAGATAATTTATAAGTTATTCCTCTTCTTTCATTCTTCAAAACAATTTTCTTTTAAGAATAAAGTTGCACAATAAGTGCAGGTAGGATAATAGCTGAGCTTTTTATATGTGGAAATGACTTTAAGACGCCATATTTGGGACTAGCAACCCTAAACCTCTTCCCAACTTTTGTGACTTAGATCTTCTATTAATTATATCAAGTCTTGTCCCACACTAGAGTTGAGGATTTTTAATTGGTAGTTGAGACCAATGTCAATGTACCACTTTCAGGTCGATTTCAATTGGGAGCTTATGATGATATTAAGTATTGTTTTACATTAAAAGAGTCGATAGTTTTAAATAAGCATTTAAGATTGACGACCATGTGCCTCTTTCAAACCGGCCTTGACTAGGAGCTTAATTATGATGATATCAAATATTGTCTCATATTGAAAGAGTCAAGAATTTTAAATAAGTTTACAAGTTATTTATCTTCAATCATCTTTCGAGGCACTTGTTAAGAACAAAATTCTATCATACTACTCTAAGTACTGCTCATGGACAATATCTTAATACGATAGAGTTTGTCACGTCTAACGATGAACTTGGATATGATCATGTGAAAAACCTTAGTCGAGTAATTTGAAGGCCAAGAGTGGATCAAATACAATACATGGGCTACACTAGCATAAAATATCGAATTGTGAGGCCAGTTGGAGCAAACTTTAGTGCATTTGGCTGTCAGAGAGAATCTTGATCATGTGTATGTAATCCTTGAAATTGTACTGTGTATATGAGACTGCCAATAGTGGAGTGATAGGTCACCTCTGGCAATGTCGTATATATGGCAAGAGCATGTGTGAGAACTTTCCTTCGTATCTTCTTTTATATGAAAGTGTATCTTGAAATGCATATCTAATAAGAGTACATATTAAAGTTGAGTTCTCCAGTCTCAAGGGTGAAATTATGCAACTTAGAGTTCTATAATTTATCCTCGACGAACTTATTAGCTAAGTCGGGACTTTGACAAGTATTAGGAGCATTACATAGTGAAATTTTACTAGGATTGGGTTTGATTGAACCATTCTAGATCTTCTATTCACCAATCGTATCACGTCTCTTATTTCATTTCACAAATGCATGTAAGTGTATTTTATTCACGATTACTTGTTCATAAGAAAAAATATTCGATACGCTTGTTACATTTGTATCAAATGAAATTGCATACTACACATGTCTGGAATAGAGGATTCAAATTGGATTGAACCAATTTCAATCAATTGTGTGGTAGATTAATTGTACTTGTTATCAAACTGGATCTGGTCCACTCAAGATACTTTAATCACATTGCAAGTGAACTACAATTATCATGCAATTGATGTACAATTGGTTTAAAATGAACACGCAACCACAATAACACTTGTTATGTGATTAGTTGAGTTATATCAAATCAAAATTAATAGAATTTTCTCAAGTAAAAGCTATACAAGTGATAAAATAAACAGTATCATTAATAATATACGTAACTAACAATAACCTACATTCTATCATAACAATAATGTAAATTCATCACAAACTTAATATTGACAAAAATTGTGTTTATACTGTCACTTTTAACAATAAGAATCAGCATAACAATTTCTTGTATTACTCACACGCGTATTCTCAATGATTGAAGCAACATGCATACACTCTCTTTTCTTTTCTTTTTTCTTTTTCTTTTTTTTAAAAAAATAAAGAAATAAATAAATTGTGGGTATAATGGGTGGTGGATGGAGGGGAATAGTAGAGGGGAAGTGGGTGTTTTTGGAGGATGAGCTGTGGAAAGTGAGGGTGCTAGAAAAGGATAATGTCTATAGTGTATTGTGTATGCCCATGTGAAATGTTTGCATGCCATAACCCCTTTACTTTGTCTCCAAACTATACCCACATGTAGGGGCATCTGTCCCTTTTATTTTTCCTCTTTATATTGCCCTATTTCTCTGCACCTTCCTATAATTGGAATTTATGCTAATTGTTTGTGGTAAGGCACTAATCATGATTATTAGAGATAATAATATAATATGTGCAGTTTGATTAAGGTTTTGCTGCCACTTGATCAATATTATAAAGCAGTGATGAGAGATTAATCATTCTGCTGACTTTTTTTTTTTTAAAAAAAAAAACAATAAAGGCTGTTAATTGATAGTCAAAATCTGATTAAGAGAGCTTTGCCTGATGAGTTAAAGATAAATCATTTATTTGCTTTAATAAAGATCTAATTTTTAAAATTTTTTATTATCTAATTGTAATTTTATTTCTTATGCTCACTCCATCTTGAAAAATCAATCCTGCTTCGTTAAGTAAAAATGAAATGATTCATAATGTAATTTTACATTATTATCTGTTAAAATTAATGGATGAAACTTAATGGTGTCACATTAATATTGTGATTAAGAGAACAGATTAATTTGGGAAAAGAATGTTTATTTAAGAATGAAGTCTTATTTTGGAATATCCTTACAAGGCAATAAGAACAATAATTTAGAATAAACGGGACCATTAGAGACTTTGAAATCTTAATGCTATTATGTTGCTTAAAAATATTTATGCACAATTATTAAAAAGAAATTTAATTGGTGACAATTTCTGACTGGCATACGTTTAAATAATAATCTTTTGGTTTTATTTTGTCACAAAGCTCATTTGTTAATATTTTCACAAGTAATAATTAGTGACAAGTGTATAATAACAATAAATTTTTTATTACAAATTATTATGGCAATTTTTGCTATTATTAACTTGTCATTAGCAATTGTTAAGAGTGAGAACCTAGAGTACTAAGTCTTATTAAGATTGAATTATTATTGTGATAAATAAAACTTGTCCTCGCTTAAAAGATAATTTAGTGGAGATGAAACTAATATGTTGGAAGACATGATCTCCAAATTGTTAACATTTATGAGTTCTTTTTGTTTTTGTTCTGTTTGTTTTTCTTTTTATATAAATATATATATATATATATTAAGAGAAGCGATTAAAATATTCAAATAATACACCATTACATCAAAAACAAATAAAGATCAGTATAACAATAGGAAAAATTCTTAAAAACCCACTATATGTAAAGTCAAGATTTTGAACTTCTCTAAAATTTATGAATTCTTTTTTTTTTTCCCCCTTTTGCCCTTTCTGATTAACATGAAAAGTCAAAATTCTAAACTTTTCTTAAACCGTGATTTATAAAATATGCATGCAACCACTGCAATTAAGGCCCGGGATAGATTACGCTACATTAAGAAATCACATCCTTCTTTTGAAATGAAAAGGCGAGATTATTACATTTTGTTTGCTCAATTACCGTGTGCCTTGCTTAACCAATTAATTTGCAAAACTAGGGACAAAATAGTCATTCCATCAAGAGAATCTAATCCTACAACCTAGAATATTAATCTTATTCCTGAACATGCAATTATCAATAGATGCTAATAGCAAGCACAGCGCTAGTTTGGTGCTCAATAGGGCCAACATATCATTGTGATCGTTCGTATCAAATGAAAAATTAAGGACGATTAGACTCCTCAATCTCACCTAAACTATCATATCAAATACATCCTAGGAAAATGTAAAAGTTGTGAAATCGAAGAGCAAATCAAAATCTATCTCAAGGATCAACAAAATCTTAACTAGGGAATTCTTTTAATAATAAATCCATTGTATATAAAAATCTGTATCATTATTCTATTGCGGACAAGAGACATACAAGACAAAGTCTCAATTATATGTGCAAGAGCTTCAATCTTCATGCGAAAAGAAAAAGAACTTAGTAATATAAGAATAAATAAATGTGCAAAATTGCAATTGCTAAAGAATGATATAAACTTATCAATAATCACCTTTTATTTCGGATTAATTGTACTTATTTATTTGGTCAAATAGTTAAAATTATCGATTCGTTCCTTCAAACTCTCATAATTGCAGTACATCCCTGCTAAATTTAGCATATTTACCACTTCCTATAACATTAGGGTTT
>JACFYI010003648.1:1216912-1228399 GCA_014898755.1 Handroanthus guayacan
AGTGGGCAAGTTTTAGGCGAAAAATTTGTCTAAGTACAAACCCCCTGTGACACTAGGCCTATTCATAGAATTACCCCCATGGCTTGAGAAATTATAGTAACATCCCCACCGTTAGTTCAACTCACTAAAAACTTAACAGAGCCCGTATAACATTAAAATTAGAACCCCTAAAAACTTAGTATATTAGATTAACAGGAGATCTATTTGTAATGTTACAATCAACTATTATATTTTCATTTTCAGGGGATCTAATTGTAATGTTGCATAGGAACTAACGGCATGAAATGTTATCATAACTTCCCAAACCATAAGAAGTGCTTTTGTAACTAGGCCAAACCTCAGAAGATGCTGAGGTTATTATCCCCAAGCAACAAATAATATTGATTACAAATGCTCATCTTTCATTACAGGCAGTTGCTGGGCATTCTCCGCTGTAGCAGCAGTTGAAGGAATAAACATGATCAAGACTGGGGAATTGGTATCTTTATCAGTACAAGAGCTTGTGGACTGTGATTTCAATGAAGATAACCAAGGCTGTAACGGTGGATACATGGCAAAAGCATTTGATTTCATAATAAAGAATGGTGGCATAACCACAGAAAACAATTACCCTTATCAAGGGGAAGAAGGCAAGTGTGTCACTGATAAAGAAAACGATAAATCGGTAACAATAACTGACTATGTAAAAATACCTGCCAGTCATGAGAAAACGTTAAAAGCTGCAGTAGCTGCTCAACCAGTATCGGTAGCCATTGATGCTGGCAGTTATGAGTTTCAACTGTACTCTAGTGGGGTCTTCACGGGCTACTGTGGAAAAGATCTGAATCACGCGGTTACAATTGTGGGCTATGGTAAAGAACATGGTGAGAAGTACTGGCTTGTGAAGAACTCATGGGGCACTACTTGGGGTGAAGAAGGTTATGTCAAAATGAAGCGTGGTTCTCTTGATAAGAATGGTATCTGTGGCATTGCCTTAGAGGCTAGCTACCCTACCAAAGATTCTTGAGGTGTCTTTGTGGAGGAAGTTTGCTGTTCACTTCTCACAATAAAGCTCATGAGTAGCAATAGGCAATAATCAATATCAAAAAAATGAAACTATGAGGAAACAGAAATAGTAGCTTTCTAAGATCTATACAAAGAATGCAAAAGCAATGGGAGTTTGTTTCTCATATAGTTCATTGCTGATGCTGATAATATAACATGTAGTTCATCATGAAATTTCCTCGATGATACATGCTCTCAGATTATTTTTCTTATCATACGATTGTAATAATGCTCAAAATGAGCAAAATGAGGTAGAATTGCTTCTTGTCTGCTAGATAGAATTCACGACATATTGTCCCGAAGATATTACACTCCTGACCAGACAAAGTAGTTCATTCTACATCTGACTTTAAGGATACATAATCAGAAGAAAGGTAAACCTGCTATCATTCAACAGGGGACAGCTAAAGGGGTATGGCACTTCTGATTATAATATCAAGTAAGTGATATCAACTCTTGAAGGTCTTGAAAGTCAATAATTTCCAATTGGCTTCTGGACTGCTGGATATCCTCTGTACCTTTACTAGCTAAATGTTCCATCGACCACTAGCAAAAATCTTATAGTCTGAATATAAGTGAAGTTAAAGAAAGAAATGAAAATATTGATATTTCCTGGAGGAGCTATATGGGTCCACGCCTCAGCAACTATTTCTCAAACATAAAAGTGTGACCTGCCGGAACCAAACATCAAGTTTTAAAGCTCCAACATCATGTTAGTATTCTGAAAAAGGGTTGCATTTGTATTACTCAGTTGGAAAAAAGAACATATACGGAGAGATATATAGAGCAGGACCCGAGAGGTGAACTTGCTCTGGAGGAATGAATTTCAAAGGGAGGTACATGACAATATACCATGACCAAAGAAGAATTAGAATAAGGAACTGGTTCATCGTGGATTTCTCCTTCTAGTCTTGCGCCGGCGAAATAGTCTGAAAGCCACAAAACCAATAAAAAGAGCCACCTGGAGAAAGACCAATGCTTTCAAACCTAGAACAGCAACTCATAGTTATTCTCTTGAAAAGGTGGAATAGGTAGTTCCACGAAGTAATCTGATAAACAAACATTACCACTAAGTTTTGATGCTGAGTCCTCCATCTTAATCTCAGGTTTAGTTTTTCTTGAATCAACAGAATCCAGATCAGATTCATAATTTTTTCTCTGATATACAATATTCCCACCCATGATACAAGTGTTAGGACAAATGACAGTTCCATCGTGTTCATCGCTTCCATCACAGCAATCTAAAATAATATGCGTTACTAGAAATAAATCACATATGTCAAAAGAATATGAGTCGGTAGAAACTAGAAAGTAAATTTGATACATGCAAGTCATAACTAAACCTTAAAGACTTTATTGGCTTGCACTGAAAATCTTAAGCTTCAGAGAGATGGAGAAAGAATGAAGGTCGTGGAATATGTGTTACCTCTCTAACTATGTAGCAATTTCAGAAATGTGACAAGCTCAGATAAGTGTCCATGGAGAATTTGCTTAAGTTGTTAAACTATGCAAGCAAAAACTTCTAATTCAACACAATGGTGGATCATCTGTATAAGAATCAGGTCTATTCTGATCCAAAAGCATGAAAGATACCACTGGCCAAGTCGACATTTATATAGAAATAAACCTATTCAATGCATGAATGATCTCTCAAGAAACTCAAGGAACACATCTTAAGTGTCTGTGATAAACATGTTAGGCCTTATAAAGTGGTTTTTGGAGAACAGGACCACCAGAGTAACAGCATATCCATGAATTCACAAGCCTATATTGACAACATGTGCAAGTTAACAGAAACTATTCTATAATAATCCAGAGAAATAAAGCTTAGATCAGAAATAGTTACACTTACCACAAATGCGATCATTCAAGCGAGAAGAAAACAAGAATCTGGGTGTACTTCCTGTATTTCTGCAGTAAAATTTCCCACCTGGACAGGCTGAAGTTCCTACATAACCAAAACATAAAAAATGCAAAGCTAAAAAGCAATTAACTTCAAAGTATGCTATAAAATCAAATCAGATTGTCAAATGCATGGGTGAACAAACAAATGCATATTCATCCCAAAATTCCATCATCATCTAGAGATGAGGTTTCGCGAAGCATAATCTTCTTCCAAGCTTATAAACAGTTCTGCACCAATAATAGCTTTAGCAATGTCCCTCAGTCTCAAGGATTTGACCAAGTAATTAGCTGTACATAGCTTTCGACACTGCTTATTAGGCACGTCTCTGCTAGTTTCTTTATTTTTTCCAGGTATAAGCGCATCAAAAAAATTATAAAAATTTCAAGTGGGGTTATATCCAATTATGATCCACACATTGACACCAGCTTTGGGAACAGGTGAAGACCTCCTCGATCCTATTAGCTAATAACTCATGTATTCAATGCTCAGAAAACCAAATAGTTTGTTAAAAACACTGCTAGAATTTAAAAAGAAAAAGAAAAAGTTAAAAAAAAAAGATAAAAAATGTGTAGAACTATTTACTGCCAATTTCCATTCCTTCGTTCAACTTTCTAAAGTAGGAAGGACTTAATTCATCACATTAACGACGACATATCTATCCTCCTTCCAATTCCTCATAGTAAACAGGGGAAGGGCCTCACAATCCTCTCCTCATCCTTCCCCTCCCTCAATTCTCCCTACCAAACAGAGTTAATCCACTTCATCTTCAGAGTTCTTTCTCTCTTCCACAATGCTTAATGACCTACGGTTTTAAAAAACCAAGACTTTTCTTGGTTAAAGCATAAACTGAATGACATTTTCACGTTTAGTAATCTGCTTTCAATTTTTCTACACCGTTTACTGTAGGCACTAATTTCGCAACGAAGGCTTTTCCATCAAAACTTCAGCTTGTGTCTAGACTGCAGCACTAAACCAACAATAAAAGCGTACAACCCCACATACACGAAACAAAAATAAACTCCTCCATCAAACATGAAAACCAAAATGGTAACAGAAGATTAACTAAATTGGGAAATTACCAGGCTCATCAGTGCCATCAGCACAATCACAAAAATCATCGTTCAGACGATCTCTGGTGAAGGATTTGGATCCGTCCTTGCATTTGATCAGCTCCGCAGCATAGTACTTCTCATCTGCAATATCAGCTCACATATTATGCAATTGAATATGAATAGTAAAATAGCATTTCGTCTATTGCACTGTGCGTGAGAGAAAAAGAGAATTTAGAGGAAGTTGACCTAAAGGGTGGACTCCGATGGGTAGGCGAGAAGGAGAGGCATATGAGAGTTGGATATAAAAACAAGATATACACAAGCAAGCTGTGAGAGCAGCACTCGTCGCCATTTCCGTTTTCAGCGGGGTTTTCAGATAACAGCCGCCTCTTCCTCAAATTTACAGTCACAATTACGTCTTCTTGGAGTCCACTTGTGAAGAATTGGAGATTTTTCTTCTGATTTTCATCCCTAAAGCAGTGGGATGTAGGGCGTAGGAACTCTCGAACGCAGTTGAAAATTGAGTTTCAAGTCTTCTTGGCATACGGAAAAGTATCGATCTTTTCTGTGTAATTGTACTTCACCCCCTCAAAAATCACATTTTTGCAATAAGACTCCACATCTTAACCACTTCAATCATTGTGCCCCTCTTTTAATGATTTTTTGCCATCGTTACCATGTAGATGTAATCTAATTCTGATTTCATCTATTGAAAAAATGGCAATAGTTCATTTTTGTAAACAATAAATTAAATATTTTATTTAAATGAAATTTTTTTATAAATCTGTCAAGAAAGCTCCAAATCAAAACATGAGAATGAGCTCCTTTTTTGGGAATAATTTGATCTGAAGCTTTGAATGATATATTAGTAGTTAAATTTCGAATTTCAAGTGCTTTACTTAGGTTTTATTTATTTTTATTATTTTTTCAGCACAACAATAACTTTATATGATTATTACATCATTGTTCTCATAAAAATGATAACATATGTGTGCACCTGATTTTGCTTATTGAAAGTATTGAAATAATATTGATAACTTATCCAATATACATGACAGCTTAAGATGAAATTTATTTTAGGAGTTGCAACCACTAGTACTGTTCTTTTCTTTTCTTTTTTTTTTTCCCTCCCTTTTAACAAAGATCGTTACTGGTTCTCCAACTATTCATAAAGTAGTGGGTCTTATTTAATTATGCATAGATTACTTTTTGAGACTTTTTTTTTGTTAATATTGGAAACAATATTTTGTGGGTTAATACTTTGTATACAAATATGAGGAATGAATTTCATTTCTGATCTTTTTTTTTTTTGTTTTGTTTTTAATACGAAGATCATACTCATATCATAGAGTACCTTGCGAATTCAAATTCACCTCCGATTTGGAGTTAAGATGTGACACAAATCATAATTGTTTAAGAAACATTGCGCCACTAAGATTACAGGCCTGCACTCATTGAGAATATCTGATCTTAATAATACATTTCTCATGCCATTATGTTACTGTTCTAGTTAATGTTTTACTTGTACATTGTTTTATTGTCTATAGGCCATTTTGCTAAAGTAATACGATAAACTCATGGACTTCGCATGATGCTGATGATGTCATCAACGTGTTAATTTAAAAGTATGAAAATGGTCAAAATCGTCCATTCATTATTTTTAACTTTTCCCTTTTTGTTTCTTAAACATAACACGGGCAAAATGGATTCTTTTGGTTACCTTAATTAAACTTTGGTGGAGATATTATTTTGTCATTAAACCAAACCTTGGAGGTTCTCTAATTTAACAATTAAGTAATTAACTCCAAAGCAAAGCATATGACTTTATACATAATAAAATAAAACATAATTTATATGAAGAAATCAGGCGAAAAATGTAACAATAAAAGAGAAATTTGCTTGAGCGTAGCCCAGAGAATTCTATGAGCTGCTGCCTTCCCATAATGTGCTTTCCATTGACTTGGATTCCATTCTATTGTATTGACCTGTAATAACATACATCAAACAAGAATCATTTTGATGTGAATCCTTTTTCTTTTTTTTTTTTTTCTTTTTCGCTGAAAAACAAGGGTTAATTACAAGACCCTTATAGTTTGGTCTAATTATAAAAATGTTTAATGGTTTAGGAAATTATAATAACCTTATTGTTAACGGGACATGCATAACATTATAAGTAAATCCTCTGTTGGGGGTCTAGCTATTTGTAATGTTTTGATCAATATGTTGATTTCAGGGTTTGTAAATATAATATTGTAGAAGCCCTGTTAAGATTTTTAGCTATTAGTTGAATTAACGACAAAAGTTGTTATTATAGTTTTCCAAATCACATGGAGCATTTTCATAATTAGATCAAATCTCAAGTGATTATCCTCCCAAGAAAAGGAATAAAAGAAATTTACCATAATTTTGTGTATATATATACACATACCCGCAAGGAAGAATTGTTGGTTGAATCCATTAGCCAAATGCTGCTGAGGCAGAATTACAGCAGAAGCATTATCTCTTTCTGCCCTTATTTTCTCAGCTTCTTGAATATGGTGAGAAGAATAACTATATGGGAAAAAATTCCCATTTCCATGAATATTATTCAAGGAATTATTATCATTATTATTACTAATATTATTGTTTATTATCCCTCCCCCATTTATAGGCATACCGTTGTTATTATTCCAACCCACTATTCTCCCTTGATTTTGTACTTGCTGAAATTGTTGAAATTGGGTTTTGTAAAACCTAAGTTCCTCCAAGACCCTTCTATATTCTCCATAAGGCCCGATAACCGGCTCCCTTTGCCGGCTTAGGGCTTCCCACACGAGCGAATCAATGGCCCGTGCACGATCCTCTTCTTTCAAATTCTTGATAATTTTCGTCACATTACTCACACCAAATACCTTGTGAATAGCTTGGAATTCCCGAGTTTTTCCCACTGGGAAGAAGGGTGCCAAGATACATTTTTCCGTGCATTTTTTCCTCTGGTGCTTGCATGATGCGCATGCAGATGTGTTATTTGTAGTTCTGTGCATACTCGTGTTTTTTCAACTTAAATGTGATTCTGATTGGGAAAACGTAATTTAGAATGTGGATAGAAAATAGTTATATATATGGAAGTTTTTATAAAAACACTTGTCTGTTCAAAAACAATGGAAAGAGAGCCTTTTTATTGATGTGATCCAGTAGAGGATTAGTGATGGAAAAATTGTTTAAATAGAGAGCATGAAAAGATGGTTAAGTAAAGCTAGACTTCTTTTGTGATTGAGTTTCTAGGTGACTCACATCAAGATTAAGTAATGGAATTAATTACTATATATATGTATATATGGGAAACTGAATTTGAGATTGATTAGGGAAGTAGTTTAGTTATGTTAAAAGAGTTGTAGTTATGTAAGAAATTTTCTTTAGAAATTAATATGAATCTCTTTGTGGATAGCTAATATGAGAATCCACTCGAACAATATGCATGTAATTTGGCAACATTAATAGGTGTAAAACATTTGCATATAAAGGGTACCCCGACCCCACCCAATCGGAATAAAAAATTGGGGACTCATTTTTATTTTATTATTTATTTATTATTTATTTATTAGTTTTTGGGGGAGGTGTTTAGAAAACACAACACTACTAATTATAAAGATATAATATTATCCGGTTCACTTATTCTTTTTAAATTTATAATAAATTAACATACGACATTATACTATAAGTAGCTAGACCTTGAGTTGAAAAATTAATGTCATAGTTAAGATGCCAAATAATCCAAACTCCATCAAGACATGAAGTGAGCTCAACGGCTTGAGCCCATGAAGCAAGAAGTACTAAAAGCTCAAGTCCTTTGCAAGCTAGAAATTGGTGAGCGTACCGTTATGTTGGGTTCACATAAGCAATCTGAATTTTAATTTTTAATGTTTTAACATTATGTTGGGTTGTCTGCATTTCATTCTTTTATTTAGAGAGAACTGATTACATTCAATCATACATCAATATAATTACATGAATATATTTTAAAAGTTATATGATGAATATAAGACAAGTGAAACTTTTTAGACATACTATTATTTGATGGACAAATATGACTACTATATAATGAACAAATGCTCACACACTTTAAAGTTAAAGTTATACATCTACTTCTATATCCATCCATGTATTCCAATTTGATTGTTAAAATATGCCCTTTTAATTATGTTAATTCTATTAGCTATGTGGAAACAATTAATCTGCAACAAAAATATCTACTCCAAAAAAAAAAAGAGAAAATACCCACATAAAGTGAATGATGTTGATAGATCATAGAACTTTGTACAAAACTAAATCGATCCCAAAATATAAATAACATTTAGAGAGAAAAAAAAAAAAAACTCCACTAATTTTTTTCTTTTCGGAACCATCCCTGATCCTGAGTACCGTTTGAAAACTCGTACCCGCTCCTGATCTAGAAACAAGAAGTGGCACAAAATCCACTAGTTCCTACAACAGTAATTAACACGAACTCGCCTAGCATTACACAGCGGACAACAATTATTCCTCATCAACCAGTTTTTGATGCATCCAACACGGTACTCATGCCGACAGTGAAGGACGGCAATCTTGTCTTCTCGTTCAAACAAACCAGACAAACAACACATGCTTCACCTTCATCCCCATTCTCCGCAGCTCTGTTCACATCAACAACTGATCTCACTTTCAGATTTTTCATAATCGTCTCTTCTGACAAATAGTCAGTGGACGGAAAACACCAAAGTATGTATACGCTTCCTCATTAATTATACTGTCGTCCTGAAAAATTGGATCTTCATCTTCTTGCTCCCCAATCCAATTATAATCAAAGCTAAAAAGTGGCTCAGGATCATTAAACACCAGATGATTATCATTATAAATTTCATCAACAGACATCGGATAATCATTGATTTGCGCGTCTTGATGTTCTTCTTGTGTCTGAAACCAGTCCGCGGCAAAAAGGTTTACATCGTCAATATTCATGTTCCAATGAGGATCTGCAGCCATCGGGAACTAATCACAAACTCCAGGAAGAGAACGACTATTAGTTATTCCAATTAAGCACTATGTATATATTTCATATGAATATTATTATTGACAAAATAATTATTTAATTAAACAATATATCTTTAACAAATGGCACTGCCTTCTCCTTTAGATGAAATGGCACTACCTTCTCCTTTTCATAGGAGAGGTGCATGTTCAAGTCCCCGTGGATTGCGTGTAAGTGTTTGTTTACTATATAGTGAATATATATTATTTTACAATAATATCCAGTGATATACATGGTATATTTGTTTAATCAAATTAAATAAAAATTTACAACGGATAGTTGGTCTTGTATTCAATCAATCAATTAATATATACTATCATTTTCTAAATACCTTATCTCAATTTGTTAATAATATCTATTAAAAAACAGGACGAGATCCTCTATTTCAAAATGATATTACATCTTCTATTCCATGCTTTAAATACATGCCACGTGTATTAAATATTTCTTTATAAAAATATTTAGTAATAAATGTAATACACGTGGCATGCATTTAAAAGCATGAAATAGGAGATGAAACACCGTTTGGAATAGGGGATCCCGTCCTTTAAAAAACACATGTTGTCGGACATTGATTAATGCTTTAATTGAAATATTTTTATGTTTCATATTCTAACTATAATCACTGTCCCAAGATAGAGGATATAAATATATATTGTTTTTGTTGAATATAAATAATTAACAATAGAATATAATATATCATGTACAATAAAAAAATCAATAAATGAAACGATTTAAACACTTGATTATTACTCGTTTTCATATAATATAAAACAAACAAACAATTAAAATTAAATTAGAGTAATGAATTATATAATCATATACCAAAGAGAAGCGTGAAAGTCAGGTTCAGTTATCGTGTTGGATAACGTATTCTTAATTTATAATCCAAATCCAAACATAAAAATCCTTATATTTCTAGGAAAGGAAACCAAGAACTACTTTTTTTTTTACGGTTTTACTATAAAATTAACCATTTTCCTAACTCTTTATATTCAAACAAAAACACGAGAAAGACAGCAGAGGTAGAAAGAGGCCACCATGGGTATTGTTTGGACGTTTTGCTCTTCCGAAGTTCCCCCTGCTTCACAATACATTCCAGATTATCTGTTGAACAACCCGTGTCCGAAACCCGACCCAGACCAGCAACTCGACCCCTGTCCGCAACAAGACCCAAATATTATTCGAGAGCAAGAAGAATACGAGTCCGATGATGATGATGACGATGATACATCTTCGGATTTCGGAAGACGAAGACTCTATAGATGAATCAGAACATGATTCATGGATATCGCGTTATGAACATTACCGCCGAAGATATGTTACGGGCATTTAATTTTATTGTTGAACACTATTCTGACTTCGGGTGGCTTCACGGTCTGTCAGAAGGCACCATTACGAAACATCTGAAAACAAAAATGAACGAAACTGAAGATGTAGACGAGGATTGCGAAGCTGAAATGTGTGTCGTTTGTCAGGATTGTTTGTTTGAAGGACGAGACGAGATTGCCACCCTTGACTGTGGGCATGAGTACGACGTAGGATGCATCAAAAACTGGTTGATGCAGAAGAATAGTTGTCCCCTTTGTAATGCTAGGGGAGTTTGTGTTAATTAGTGTGGTAGGAATTAATAGAGTCTTTGAATTTTTTCTTGTATTTTTCTTGATTTAGTTCTGTAGAAGGGTTTTGTCAACTTTTTCAGCTTACGATAGATAGAGGTTTTTCTTTTTTTCTTTTTTTTTTTTTTTTTTTTTTTTTTTTTTTTTTTTTTTGTTAATAGAGTTTTGTGGTTATGAAGATGGAGTCTTCAAATTTTTACAATGTATTTTGGTTTTTGTCATGCTTGGTCCTAGGATGCATACCGCGAGTCTAATAAGTCTGGTTCGTAGGTTCGCAACTCATTTTTCTTTTTTTTTTTTCTTAAAAAAAATTATATATATAAATCTAAAGTTATAAACAATAAAATTAGATTATTTATGAAATTATTAAATTTTTTGAGTTCAACTTGAGTTCGAGTTCGAACTTATTGCTTGAACATAATAATTAATTAAACTGGAGACGAGTTCAAGCTCGAGCCTACAACTTTAATTTGTCACAATTTTAAGCTAAACGATCCAAACTGAGCTGAGCTTAAAAATAGGCTCGAGTCAAGTTCAACTCAATGCTTCTCAGCTCGCTGAGCTCGAGTCTAAGAAGTTGTCAAAAATTGGCTCAACTGGGCTTGGAGTTTTTAGCATCCCTACGAGCTGATCCCCGATTGTTAGTTCTATTTATGCAAAGTTGCTGTCTTAGGACTCTTATCCTTATATTTTTAAAGTGAAAACACACTATATATAGTTTTCCTCCCGAACTACTTTCCTACTTTTTACATTAATTTCCTAATTTAAAGCTATGACACTTGAAGAATTAAAATGAGCTGGAAAAAAAAAAAAAAAAAA
>JACFYI010003648.1:1232939-1245563 GCA_014898755.1 Handroanthus guayacan
TGGTTTGGGGAGTTTTCCCTAATTTACCTTCAATAATATTGTTTGGTGCACAAATCAATGTAGATCAATAAAAAAAATGTTGAAAAAAAACTTTTTTCCATTTAACCAGATTTTATTTATTTATTTATTTGTATTTCTTGTTTAGTTTTTCATTTAAATTTAATTATTTTAATTTATATTTGAATATTTTGATGGGATATGCAGCTCATGGGAAATATTGCATCAAATGGTTAAAATATTTAATCTTATTGTTTTGTGTTTTTATATCATTTGTAGTATATATTATTTATATGGGATCTCCTTTTGAATCTTTAATTTCTTGGACAATGGCTTAGGTTTTGTGGGGATGGGCCAATCTTTAACCTATTTCGCCATTAAATTATATTGAATTCAAACAGCATGAAATTTAAAATGTCACATATAGCGTGAGGCTTATTCATGAACCCCACGAATCATATAGCACCCAGGTACAATATCTTAGGACAAAACAATTAATTCTCGACTAAACATTCACCTTTAATATTAAGACACCTTAAAATGCATGAGAAATATCTCCCAACTTCAAGTCAAACACTCTCTAAACCTTTGAAAAAAAACATAAAAATCTAGGATCTTAGAAGGTGTTTACATCTGATTTTGAAAAGTGTTTGTCTGATTAGGAGATATTAAAAGTTTCTTGAGTGTCTGAAAATTTTGCTTATGTTGTAATTTTTTTGAAATTAATTAATGATAATGTATGATCTTCTAAATAGTCTTGAGTTGCTAATAAGGTGTTGTAAATTGTTTCTACTAATTTTATCAAAAAAAAAAAAATTGTTTCTACTAAAAACTATAAGGAAGTAAAAGCAAAGTTGAAATTTCATATATTTTTTCATTGATTTATAGTGAATATTTTGGTTATTTTCGAGCACAAATACTTTCGTTATAATCTTTTTTTCTTACTTTTAACAAATTATATGATTATTTATTTGTGTAATCTGGTGTAAATACCACCATAATTTGAAAGTAAGAAACATATACAGGCAAACCAAATAGAGAAATTAGGAAAAATAGAATTCAAAATTATTATTATTATTATTATTATTATTATTATTATTATTATTATTATTATTATTATTATGCCATTGGGCTATAGTGCAACTTGCACGTAATAGTGGCAAGAGGATAACGGTGGGGTGGACGCTAGGTGCTGCCCCCAACCTTTAAATTTTTTTTTTTTTGGTTTTTTTAATTTCTTTTTTTTTTCCTTAAAATTTTTTCACCTTCTCCTCTCTCCTCTCTCCTCTCCCAACTCCACTCCCTATTTTTCACTTGGGTTGGGCAGCCGTCAAATTTCAGAACTAAATCTCATCCTCTCTCATTAGTTAAATTCAACTTACAAAACCCAATTCCAAGCTTCCTTTTCTTCCCGATTCTTTATCTCATATACATATATATATATACGTAAGAAATCATGCACATAGACGAATTTATTTATATAATTATATGTATAGATATATAAAGATATATAGATAATTTTTCTTTCTTGCTCTGTTTTAATTTAATTTAATTTTCTTTGAGAAAAAGATGCCCGCGTGGTGGGATAAAATATCTGGGCGGAGCAAGATTCAGAAACCAAGTCTGATAATTCGCCAAAGGGTTCATCAGTGAAGAAGGAAAGGAAGAGAGAGAAAGAAAGTGGCAATAAAGCCAAGAGCTTTGACGAGGTTTTGCTTAGAAATTCACCTAGAAATAGTAGGGATTTTTCGGCTAATGGAAGAGCATTAGGAGGAAATTCATCTGGGTTTTCGGGGTTCGATTCGGTGTCGTCTTTGGGTTTTAGATCTGAAATTTGAGGGCTGCCCAAGTGAAAGATAGGGAGAGGAGTTGGGAGATGAGAGAGGAGGTAGGAGTAGGTGAAAAAATTTAAAGAAAAAAAAAATTAAAAAAACAAAAAAAAGAAAATTGCACCCAGCATCCACTCCACCGAGGATAACAAGATATCCAGAAAAACAGATGGGATTGAACGCATCCAAAGTTACATGCCGCAAACATCTTACATAGTTAAAGCCTTCTTTGTGAATTTATTATAATGTAGTTATATACCTCCAATTGTCCTCATTGTATATAATCATGGGCTCTTTGTTAAGTCAACTTGAAAACATCGTATTAATTTGTGGCTTTATTAAATTAAAAAAATGTGTAAATAAATTTTGATTTTTTTTTAATTATATGACATAAAGTTTGAATAATATTAAAATAATATATTCATATGTTTAATCAAATATTTGATATTATATTGTATTTCTTCTAGTATTTTTTTAATGGGCATTAAATAGGAAAATATTAAGAATATTATAGGCATATCACAAATTAGTAGTTATAAATTATCAC
The DNA here is from genome assembly GCA_014898755.1 of Handroanthus guayacan. Classification (NCBI taxonomy): domain Eukaryota; kingdom Viridiplantae; phylum Streptophyta; class Magnoliopsida; order Lamiales; family Bignoniaceae; genus Handroanthus; species Handroanthus guayacan. Next base: position 1,235,313 of record JACFYI010003648.1, read on the forward strand.
TTAGACTAATATATTTCAAGGGCGAGGAAATATTAATATATAATAGAGAAAATAGTATGTTATTGACCCTTATAGTAGGCCGGCATGTACATTACTAATAATAGAATATGGAAAAATTATAAAAGATTACAAAATAGTATAATTCACTCTTATAATTCTTGAAAGTAGATAATATTGCATATTGACGTTATTACCAATAATGAATTTTGGTAAACAATATGCTAAATTTAAGTATTACCAATAATGAATTTTCGTAAACAATATGTTAAATTTAAGTATTACCATTAACCATCTTACCTGAAATATTGATAAAATTAATTAAAAAAAAAAAAACACCTTCATTAAAACTATATTTTTTCTTTTGTTTTTTCAGTTAATTAGCTAACATTATCTATGCTATGTATAAACTTCGAGGCTCCAAGGTAATTATTATACTTTAATATATATATATATATGTATGTATATATATACACATGATATGTATTATTATTTAATGTACATGCATCGGGTGTGCATTAAATGCTATAATCTATTGTTAGGAAGAAAATATCTTTTATTCATAAAAAAAAAAAAAAAAATTAATTGGCAAGTTATCTATTGTTAGGACGGCAGAGCCAATTAGGACATTAGGTGGGTCAAAATTTATGAGAAATTGGTAAATTGGATCTTTATTTTAAAGGGCATTCACTGCACACTTAATGTATGTGTATAATAATTAATATAAACTTCTTAAAATATAATGCAACTTGATTTTTGTATGTTGAATAATTAAAATATAATCTATATATTTAATATACACACACAATTTAATATAAACAAGCAAATCAATGAGCTATATGATTTTTTTTTTCAATTTTATTATGGGTGGATAAGTTGAATTAATATTAAAGGGTATTTTAAGCATGCCATTTCAAAATATATCATCAAAATAACTACTTTTGACCCTAACACTTTATCTATAGTATAGATTTAATCAAATCAAGTATTAATCATTTAAAAATATATGTAAAAAATTTCAAAGGGCTTCCTCCCATTCTTTTTTTTTTTTTTTTAACTTTACATTTTTACTCTTTATTTTACTATTTAGAATCAAATAAACAGAAAATAAACATAATCATGTAGTAAAAAAAACACAAAATATAAGATTATCTCATATAAATTTATTTGCTAATATATATACACAAAGTATATACTAATTTGAAAGTATATACCATGTCTAGAAATTAACTTATTTGACAGTATAAGTCCCTTGATTGGGGGCTTATGATAATATCAAATTTATTTCATATAAAAAGAGTCACATGACTTGAGATAATTTATAAACTATTATTCTCTCTTATTTTTCGAGGTGCCTTTTTAGAATAAAATCTCCTATCACAGAGTGCCGGCAGTGTGCATTAGATGATATAACCTATTGTTAGGAAGGAAATATCTTTTATTCATAAAAAAAATAAAATAAAATGAAAATAAATGAAAAATAACTGGCAAGATTTCTATAGTTAGGACGGTAGACTAAATTAGGACATTAGGTGGGCCAAAGTTTATGAGAAATTAAGGTAAACAAGATTTTTTTTTTTTTTTTTTTTTTTTTTTGGAGGGCAAGGTAAACAAGATTTGGTAAGACCCTTTTTTTCTTTTAAACTCTATATTTTTACTCTTTATTCTACAATTTACCATAAACCAGATTAACAGAAAATAAACATAATTATGCAATAAAAAGACACAAAATATAAAATTATACACAAAGTAATACTAATTTTAAAGCATATACCATGTCTAGAAATTGACTAAATAATTTCAGAACAAACAAAATATTTTTCATAAAATAATTTATTTCTCAAATAATCATTATAAACGCATTAACCACCGAATAATTAACTGGAGGCCCCCTTTGAATCTATTTTTTTCACTAGTGAAATAATTTAAAACCGATGTATTAAATATTATTTAATACTAATTTAGGAATTAGGATGTAACAGCCGTCTTGATTTAATGACGGGGCCGTGATGTGGCACACAGTTTTGGTAATCCCAATGTATTATACCTAGCCCAAAAAAAAAAAAAATAAAAAAATAATAATAATAATAATAATAATAAAGATAATATAATATTAGAAACAGATTGACATCCAAACGCGTCACAAGATTCAAAGTCGGAGCAATATAAAAGGACTTTCTTTCTTATTTCTTCCAGTATTCTGCATTTTCATTCTTTCCAATCACCAGACGCGACCGGAAAAGTATGGAGAAAGTAAATTTCAGAACCCAAGTCCTAACAAGACACCTCCAAGACAACCACATGTCTGCAACCACCGTCGCCGCATCATCCATTAGTCCGTCGCCATGCCTCAGCTACACGCCGCCGGAGGTTTCCGAGCAATCCTTTTCGTTCGACGTGAGTTCGATGCGAAAATTGATGGACGACCATAACTTGCAGGACAGGGATTGGCTTTTCAATCTCATGATACAGAGCAAGCTTTTCAATCCGAAGCTGAGGGGCGGGAAAGTTTTTGTTGTGCCCGATTATAATCAGTCGATGGAGCAGCAGAGGGAGATCACCATGAAGAGAATTCAGTATCTGTTGGATCAGGGGGTGTTTGAGGGTTGGCTCACGGCTAAAGGGTTTGAAGCTGAGATGAGAAAGTTGGCTCTTTTGGAGGTTATTGAGATTTTTGATCACTCTCTTGCTGTCAAGATTGGTGTCCACTTCTTTTTGTGGTATTTTTTCTTCTCTTTTTTGATAGTTTGCTAAATTTAGTTTGGTGGTTTTTGTGATGGGGTTTATTTTGGGTTACTTTGTTTTGGGATGTTTAGAAAATGTTGAATTTTGATAGCATATGTTGTCTGCTGATTATAATTGTCTTAGAGACTTGAGAAGTTAAATGATGTTAATGTGTTTGTGAAATTTCCTGAATTGGGGTTGTTTCTGGTACTGTATAGTGCCCTAATTTCAGCTTACAGAACTAGTGCCTAACTAATTCACTTGTTTTGATGTTTGTAAATGTTTTATTAGTACATTTCGTGATTCTCTGTGCATTGCAAAGTGTATATCTTTAAATCTGGTTCTTGATGCCTGATATTCTGGTTATGCTATCTCCCATCGCTCGATTTACCTGAAAAATGTTGATGAACTTTTCTCAATTTTGATGGTTCAGGGGTGGTGCTATCCAGTTTTTTGGCACAAAACGACACCATGATAAGTGGCTGAGTGCAACTGAGAATTACTTGATCAAAGGCTGCTTCGCGATGACAGAGTTGGGACATGGAAGTAATGTAAGGCTTTTTTTTCAATTTCTTGGTCTACGTATGCAGCTTGTTCATGAGCATCGTCTTCCTGTTCTCGAATCTTATTAAAGGGATTTGAATCCTATGTTTTCAGGTGCGAGGCATTGAAACAGTTACCACTTATGATTCAAAATCTGGAGAATTTATCATCAACACTCCATGTGAATCTGCTCAAAAGTATTGGATCGGTGGTGCAGCTAATGTAATAATTTCTTGTCATACTTCTTGTTATTACCACTTGTTTAGCATTGGTAGGACCTAACAAGACCCTTCTTTGAATGATGTATAGCACGCAACACACACAATAGTCTTTTCACAACTCAACATTGACGGGAAGAATGAGGGTGTCCATGCGTTTATCACCCAGATTAGAGATGAAGATGGAAATATCTGTCCAAATATTCGGATTGCTGATTGTGGCCATAAGATTGGGTTGAATGGTGTTGACAATGGTCGAATATGGTAAATGAAAACCCTTTTCTGAATGTTACTTGAAAAAAGTGCTTTTCCTAGAATCGGAGTTATTCTGGTCTGAAGACTCTGGCACTCAATCTTTTCCAGGTTCGACAATGTTCGCATCCCTCGAGAAAATTTGTTGAATTCAGTTGCTGATGTTTCTCCAGATGGAAAATATCTGAGTGCAATAAAGGACCCAGATCAGGTTTGGTTCTTCTCTGCTATAATTCTGTTCGAAAGGGCCTATACTTGGTATGAAGCAAACTTATGCATGGCATTTACGAAACGATCTTCCTTTTATTTCTTCGTCAATCCATTTCACAATATCTGTTTTAAATAAAATTTGAATTGACATGAACCGTTGTATTTCAGAGATTTGGTGCATTCATGGCCCCATTGACATCTGGACGTGTAACAATAGCAGTTAGTGCCATTTACTCTGCAAAGGTGACGGCAACAAAGAGTTGATCTTGCCTACTATGTCTTATGTTCTGTCTAATTTTTATACTTTGTGGAAGAAAAATGAATTTGTTAGCTACGCGTATTTATTAAGTGATTTGATGTCTTGGTTTTCTCTCAACAGATTAGTTTGGCTATTGCGATAAGATACTCATTGACGAGGCGGGCATTTTCAGTTGCACCAAATAGTGCTGAAGTTCTCTTGCTTGATTACCCAAGTCATCAGCGGCGCCTTCTGCCTCTTCTTGCAAAGACGTGAGTATTACAGTCGGTGACTAAGATTTTTGTTGTGTTTGTATCTCTGTTTCACAGATTGGCAATCATTTAGGATCACGTGCTTTTATATTATTACAGATGCTCTTTCTCTGACAAAGCTACTCTCTTTTCCGATGCTACAGATACGCTATGAGCTTTGCTGCTAATTACTTGAAACTGCTATATGCTAAGAGGACTCCTCAGTTAATCAAAACGATTCACATCGTTTCTAGTGCATTCAAGGCTATTCTAACGTGGCACAACATGCGAACTCTTCAGGTGCCATTGCAAAAATAATCGATTTTCTGTTTATTGATAAACTCCGGCTCATACCTCTGGATTATTTGATATAGGAATGTCGTGAGGCTTGTGGGGGTCAAGGCTTGAAGACAGAAAATCGTATTGGTCAGCTGAAAGGTGAATATGATGTGCAGTCAACTTTTGAGGGCGACAATAATGTTCTTATGCAACAGGTATGGTTGACTGATTAATGCTTCATGATAATATTTATTCAAACAGACCCCACTACAAGAAGACAACCCTTTCACCATTGGGAGAAAATCCATCACTAACATGGTTCCATGATGGAATTTCTTATTGTCATAAACCTGATGTTATATGCCTACTCACTTATTTTTATCTATCTCGGAATTGAGATCCGTAAGAGAATTAACAAAAACATTTGTGATGGAATTTCATCTTAGAGTGCAAATATGTTACTGAAATTTGTCATAAGTGCCATTGTTCATATATATCTTGGTCCTTTCATAAATCTATTATAGTGTCACATATCTAGCACATCACAAAATCTTCCACTTGTTAATGGGTGTTTTCTTGCAGTGCTGCAGTGCATCCCAGTTTATGGTAAAACATATGTGTAATAGAATCACAGAAAGATCAAGTCATAGAATTATAAGATCTTTGTTGTAAGATGTGAAACTTAGCAAGTTTTTCTCGGTGCAGGTTAGCAAGGCACTGTTAGGAGAGTACGTGGCAGCCAAAAGGAGAAACAAACCATTCAGAGAATTGGGACTTGAGCACATGAACAAATCTTCCCCTACAATTCCTTCACAGCTCACAGCTTCTACCGTCCGATGCGCTCAATTTCAGGTATGGATAAAGCTGCTCATTCTTTTAGTATCTCAAAGAAGTTAGATTGAAGCATTTCGGAGTTTTAATTGTTTATCTGTGACAGAATGATATCTTTTGCCTGAGAGAAAGAGATCTATTGAACCGGTTTGCTGCGGAAGTCTCTAGATATCAAGCTCAGGGAGAAAGCAAAGAGTCTGCTTTTATTGCAGTAATGTTACATTAACAAATGAAAAATTGCATATAACCCCCTGAACTCCTATTCTTTGCTCGTAACTCTTATGTTTTTCTCCTGCAGAGTTATCAGCTTGCTGAAGATTTAGGAAGAGCCTTCGCTGACCGTGCAATTTTGCAGACTTTTATCGAAGTGGAGAATAATGTTACAGATGCCCCCCTGAAGGTACACGTTTTTTTTCTTCATTACCTGTGTATAAGATGATCTATGGGATTTACTATTTAAATATAGCATATAGATGTTAAGGTTTCCGTGAGCTGAACTAAACTAACAATAGGAGGGTGTTATTGTGATTTTCCAAACCATGGGCATAGTGATTGTAGTAATGTCAAACCTCAAGGATGTTGAATAAGTATCCCTTAAATATAACCATAGAACTCAAAACATAAATATACATTATTATGCTGCATTATCTAAAATATCATTAATCACATAGAATGAAGTTCTCATATTGTACATACTCTCCATACGAAAATCATGCTCCACACTTTTACTCGTGCTATTACCCGTTGGAGAATCAAAGGGGCCATCCATAAAGACAAATTTAAGGTTATGTCTGAACAAAAAAATTTCTTATATGATGCAGAATGTACTGAGTCTTTTGAGGTCAATGTACGTTGCGGTTACATTGGATGAAGATGCTGCGTTCCTTCGATATGGATACTTAACACTAGAGAATGCTGCGACTGTGAGAAAAGAAGTTGCAAACCTCTGCAGTGAAATCAGACCACATGCGCTTGCATTGGTCAGTTCTTTTGGTATTCCAGATGCTTTTCTGAGTCCTATCGCATTCGACTGGGTTGCAGCAAATTCTTGGTCCGCAGCTTAATCCTGCCGGAAGAAGTGTATGTAATGTTTCTGTTTGCTTGTCTAAATATGGGATTTGTGGCTATCTTGTTGTGACGCTGTTTATGCTACTAAATAAGGAAATAAACAGAAATTTTCATTTCAGTTTTTAGGGGATGTATGATTTACCCCGTTGTAACATGCTGTTAAATAAATATAATAATTTTATTTTATTTTTTATTTTTGCCCTTTTTACGAGTACATTGTCTACTTCGATACTGATTGGCATTCTTTTACTTCAATTTTTTCAATATTTAACTATTGAAAAACGCACGTTGGAGACTGTGTGGTGACATTGCTTTTATGGCGGTTTTTTTTTTATTTTTTATTAAAGCTATTTAAAAGTACTTTTTGAATTTTTAGTTATTTAAAAGTCATCTGGATCTAAAAATACCTCATGCTTCAACTTCTCATGATGAGATTATATTATCCTTATTGGACAAAATTTGAGAATATTAATTTTCTACTCAAGCGCATTCAAGACAAATATAATTCTGAATAAAATAGTTGCAGAAAATAACAAAATAAAACATAGAAATGCCACACAATGATCAGCACTCTTTAAATCAATCATTTAAGAGAGGAAGGGAAAAAATATTGATTTTTTGTCCGAAGCAAAGCTACCGTTATTACGGCAAAACTATAGAACGTCCGTCGCGAACAGAGACCTATCTAGTTGTCTAAATCGTTCCATCTTCACCACTTGTCTTAACTTGTTCTCGATTAATCTGCCAAAGATATATTCGACTATAGTATTAAAGTTTCCCCATTCAATACGTACCATCACTACAGGCCGTTAGAACTGTATAATTCAGTCAATCTTGTTCTTCTTGAGTTCTTAGAATCCTGTAAAAAATTCTCTGCCAAGCTCTTCCAAAAGAGAACTTTGGCCTCCTCCAGTCAATCTGCCAAATTGCGAAAGAAATGATAGTTACATAAAACGAAGCAAAATCAGATTTGATGTTTCATTTACAAACTGCATCGGGTACTTACTTTGTGTAAATATGATCTTAAGAGGATTGAGCATCTTTGGATTTTTTATCAGTTCCTTTTGAGTGCCCAAAGTTGAAGATTCCGCTTAGGCCGCGTTCTTTGGCAAGTTGCTCAAGTTCTGCCATTCTGTGCTTAAGCTGCTCGACTTCTCCAGCTAGTTCTTCATCTCTTTGCTTCAACCCCTGACATATTAGAAAAAAGATCAATAAACGTCTGACTAAATGAAATGGATTTAATTTCCACTTAGATGGACTTCAAACCTCTAACTCCTGTTTGCGCAGTTCCTCTTTTCTGGCTTCTGATTTGGAACTTCTTTGCACCTCAAAAACTACAGCAGCTCCTGCAACCTGATAAGAAGAGAATGGAAAGGTCTATGAGTTAGAATGGCTACAAGGAATATTATGTAATATCATAATATAGTTCAAGTAAGTTCGTGGCCAATAATGACAGAAGGACGAAGACGAGATAAAATTAAATTTACTACAAAAAAAATTAATATATAATCATCTGATTTCACAAAGTGTGTTAACAAGTAAGCAACCACAAGACTGATCGATCTGCCTATATGTTGGAGAAACTTCTCGGAATCTTGCACAGACAAGAAACATTGTCGAGAAGAGAAACAAAATGCTAACAAGTAAAGGTTACTTCTGTGGTTCCATGTTAACAAGTGTCCTATAATGTATTAGGCCAAACACAATCTATGCTATTCTTGTTCAAGTTACAATGGAAATATGACCAAGTTATCTCAAATTCTCAAATCAAGATGCTTAAATAAAGTGTTTGGCCCATCCCCTGAGTGAGAGACTCCAATTTCAAGATAGCAGTTAAAATAAGCAGATAAAAGAATACAAAAGATCAGCATAGTCGTGTTGGATACAAACATACTATGTTACACATTTCATGCTTCCCAGTCATATTACCATAAGGCAGAATGCAGAAAGTGACAACCTTATTCACAAGATTGATGAATGAGCTGCATATACTACACATTCATATGTAAGATACAAATACAACCATAACTCTTTAATTCTCCTTATTGCAAAAGAAGAAAATCAACAATACCGAGAACACAAAGAGCTCGCCTAAGAGGTCAGCAGCAGCCTGCACGGCCTTTTCTTCATTTAGAGGACGAATTGCGACATCTGTTGCATGGCCATATATACGTCTTTGCAAATTTGTAGTGAATCGATGATTAGCCTGTGAAGAACCAGAGATAGCGAGCTCTAAATTCACAAACTACACATTCTGTTTGCAAGTGCCCATTTCCATTGATTCCAGATACCATAAATGTTCCTTCAGCTTGTATAAGTAAGAAATAACCATTTAACTGACGTATCAAATCAAGCAACCAGAATGACTAGAACAATCGAAACAAAGAATAGCATCATATGATCAAAACTTGCAATCTAATATATGCTTGATGCTTCTTCATTGTTATACAAGTTTACGAAAATCCTCTTTTATTCTTTAATTTAACTCGTCAAATAATAGCATTTTTTTGAGAAGAAATGCCAAACAAAACAGATCACAAGAGAACACAATAATTCTCTTCTGCTCAAACAATCAGTTCCTTCATTCTACCTACTCCGTGCTATGAATTTCATGTAATCTAACATTGGCTGAATATCAATCAAAAGATTAACATCACAAGAAAGACAAAATCAACAAATAATGCGCCACATGGGAGGTGCCAATCCCTCATAACTTGTCCTCCCTTCAAATGGGATTTTTCCTTCACAAGATCGTGTGTTTCTTGCATAAATATTTGGCCGAAAAATTAACCTGGGCAATGTTGATGATGTATTGTCTGAACCTAGGATGCAAGCCAGCCTCTTTCTTTATGCGATTCCCAATGGGTTTGCAGAGTGTTTTCAGAGCAAGCGTCCCGAGCTTAAATACTGGCAATATCATTCCAACCGCTGCTCAGTGCCTCCGTTTCTAATCAGAAATAGATGATTCCCAGTGTGAAATAATGCTTTGTGAAGATCGATCACCCGCTCGCCAGAAGTTCGACGTTTTGTTTGACAAAGATGAATTTTGGCAAATTTGGAAAAGAAGACATAGCAGAAAAGGGTGATAGAATGAAATTTTTCATAATATTTCCGTAATCGATATTATAAACAGCAATATTTATTTTTAAAAATTTTATTTAAATTTTTTCTTCTTGTTTCGAATCAAATATTTATGGGTAACAATAACTTCCAACCATTTGTATTGAGATTATTAGTCTTGAAAAATTAATTTAATAATTAATCAGTTTGAAAAATTAATTTAAAATTTTGGTAGAGGTATGACATAACAACTCAACTCGACCCGTTAATTTCCTCTCTGGCAGTAAGATCTATTTTTTTGACGGAAAATTGGTCAAAAATTCCCAAACTAACTTTAAATTTAGTGTTCAGTCCCCACCCAACAATTTTAAAGACTTAACTCCCCATTTTTTAGTTTTTCTTAGAGTCAACTCCTTACCCACTGTATAAAGACAATAATACCCATGAAAAAAATACAAAATGACAAAACTCCTCTCCTGCTGCCCTTAGCAAAACACGTTTCTGAAGCGGAAGGGCTCAGAATCGTGATTTCTGCATCGCCTCTGTTCGCTTTTGGCGCCCAGTCGAACGGTCTTCTCCA
>JACFYI010003648.1:1252256-1266177 GCA_014898755.1 Handroanthus guayacan
GGTTGATAAGATCGGAAGGGATGGAATGATGGATAGGAGGGAAAGGATGGGCATCACTGTCAGGAAATTGGTGCCCCTGAAAGTCATACCCCGAAGATGTTCGACATAATGCCCCAACTGAATAATGGTTTGCACTTTGCAGGCTAATTTAGCCGCAAGCGATCACAGTTGTACTTTTTGGAGATTCAGGACAAGATATACAAAATTATAGTCGTAAAATACTGTGATTGCTTAAACTTGGTGTAATCCGATGTAATTTAAAATGTTACGATATTTTAGGTGTCTGTTAGTTTCATATAATACAAGTGGATTATTGATCTTCGGTTATGGGAAAATTTTGACAGCGCCAGTTGTAGCACATCTTGTAATTCTATACTGAAAACCCAGTTTGATTGGATCTTGGACTAACTGCATATTATATTTGTCACATGCTCATTCATGTGCTTTCATTGAGTATTGGGATAATTATCTCGACACTATTTGATGTTTGGTACAATTATCAAAATACTTCTGAAATTTGGATAATTATTACTATATTTTTCGTTAGTTCAGCTGACAAATAATTAAAATTATACTCCCTGAAAATTTTAAAATATTGCAGGTAGATCCTTTGGACAAGTAGATTAAATTGTAGACCCTTTGGACAAATGGATTAAATTGTAATCATGCATAAGTTTAGGAGATATAATTATAATTATACATTATGCTGAACTAACGATAGGGATTGGAATAATAATAATCTAAATTTTAGGAAATCTTTGGATAATTATGTCAAATGTTGAGGTAATTATCCCACGAGTATTTTGCCTTCACGATAAAAGACTTCAATTTACTATTTTGTCCCTAAATACTATTCCCAATCGTTCCCTATCTAGTGAAAAAGATACTCTATGAGGGCAAATTGAGATTTTATCCAAAAGCCACATGGGTCATCCAGCCTTTGATGGAGAGGTGGGTTTTAATATAGTCCATTTAGGGGTGGTTTACTTTTGGAATATAGGTTATTGGGGGTTTGGATTATGGATGGTTTGAAAGGTGATTTATAGAGGAAAGATAAAATTTGCAATTATGTTTACTTTGATGGTTTGTAATGATTTGATGAACTAAATTATAAAGGGTGTTTACTTTAATGGTTTGATGTAGAGTGGATTAATTATTAAATTACCAAAATTGCTCTCATTAACAAATAGTTCTAATTATATATTGTGCCGCAACACATCGAAATGCATCGGGGCATAATTTGTTGAATCTTTTCTTTTTTAATAAAATTTGTAATAAATTGCGCCGAAACGTACGCTTTTTGAGACCCGGCACAAGCGCTTAGTAGATGAGCAAAATGCTAAACTTCGCTCAACAACATGTTAGTATGCGCCAAGGCTCATTGCTGAAGTGCCTTGGCTCGAAAGCGTCTAATAAAAAAAAATTATGATTATATTTAGTAAGCCTCGACTTAATGTTATTGTGCCTTGGTAAAACTGGTCTGCACTCTTCAAAACATGGTTATCTGTCACGTGCCAAGGCTCATGATTGAAGCAATTTGGCTTGAAATCGTATAAGCTAATTTAACAATGGCATTCAATGTAATTTTTTTAACAACTCGGACATAAAAGTAAGAAAACCATGAAGGTTTATTTTAACCATTCACAAACTGCCCAAATTCAAGGGTCCAATTACCCTTCATTAACCATTTCTCACCCGAGCTCAAGTGTTTGGCCTAGGTTTCTAGCCTTTCAAAGGAAAGAATGGGTTAAGGGGGTTTAAATATCCCAAACTCATGTTATCATAGGAAGTTACTATAAGCACGGGCCTAATGCCCAAGAGTGGCTCACATGATTATAATCGAACAAACCGAACTCTTGATGAGCCTTGACAAAAAAAACCATTATCAAAGAAAAGCATCTCAACCAAATTAGGCTTTCCAATTTTTTCATTAATACGAAGTTAGTATGTCCAAAGTTAAAACTAAACTTGATAGTAAACATAATTGCAAGATATACAATATCAATCATTGTAAATTTTTTTTGAAATCTGGAATTACGATATAGATTTTGAGATGAAACTTGTTCCGTGCTTACATGGGAAAGCCTATTGAAACGTAAATACATTGTACTTGATATGTATCAATGCATTATAATGGAAGATAAAATACATTTCAGAAACATTTTTATAGAAATCCACTGAGCTAAGTTGGCATAATAAATAAATTAAAGTAGGCATCAACTGTGAATTAAATATTAAATCTTCCACTCGGCTGCCACCCGACGAACTAGAATAATAAATAAATTATGCATGAATTGAAAATTCCAATTTGCCTTCTTTGAGGCCCATGTTGCAATGATATTATCGTCTACCTAATCTTGAAATTATTATTACCATTTACTATTTAGCATTTAAATCCAATTTTTTAATTAAATAAAGTTTGGAAAGGAAACCATACTCATGAATCACGATTCATATCATATTTATCAATTACGTACAGGAAATCAATTGAGATCCCTGCGTCACCGCCCAATGGAATAGAGTCCACGCAAGAGCTTCTTCATATTTGGAACCATATTTTCAACTTTGTAGACTCCATGTCTCTAAAATGCATAACTCAGTTACACAAGCCTAATATCATCCATCAAGGTTAAATTGAATGAAATAGAAGCCTTGTTTTATTACGTGGGAAGGGCTACACTTTTTAGCACCATTGGCAGACTGCAAATAGTCGCGATTTCCTTCAACATATTTTACTTCGGGTGCTCTTTTTTCTTCTGAGTGAGTGGGTTAGCTAGGCCTGACTATCTCTATAGATCATGGATTTCTTCTTTCTACGATGTTGCATGACTATTTTTAAGGTCTGGTTCATCCCTTTGTGTATGGGAATCCGGGGTTTGGAATTGCCACTGCAATTGAATAAACCAATAACGTTCATAGAATTAACTGACACCCTCTCTGTCAACAAAGCAAAATTTCTCTATATTGAAAGTCTAATGTCCATTATGATCCATCATAAGCTCTTCAATAAGATCAAGATCTCAAAAAAGGACGAGAAAGAAGGGTATTGGCTAACACCCTCTTTGCATATCCTTTTGAGAGATGAGCCTTGTAGTGTGACGTCATTTTCACTTAACACGTTCTATCCAATTTTAATCGACCCCTGGCATTATGTGAGTAAATGATTTCATAATGAATCAATTCTTTAATGAGGCCAAGGCAATTGATGCAAGACGGATGACTAATGTAATTACCAAACATCGTGGACATATTTGCCAAGGGTTGAAATGTGCAAAGGATGTTCGAGGAGGCATAGGAACTCAGAATTGTCTAGATCACCCTCGTGTCATATTGCTTATTAGAAACAAAAGTTAGGATAAATTACAGTCGCATCCTGCCATCCTTGAGATAGGCAAAATTACAACAATTATCCCTCATTGTTTGGAAATTACAAAGACCACCCTTGAAATGAATTGTACCCTTTTGGCAAAGATGACATGTAATGTTTCTCTTCATAGACTTCAAAACACCACCGAATGGATTGTTTGAAGAAGCCACGACAAATGAGCATACAATAGCCAATAAGGATAAAATAAGCACCACCTTTTATAAGGGGCGAAAAAAAAGGGAATTAACGATCGAATTATGTTTTTTTTTTTTTAAACAAAAAAAAAACTCCCCAACTTTAATATTACAAAACTATCCCTAAGGGCAATATTGAAATGAAACAAGAATACCTAAATGTCATCATCAACTTTTGTTAAATTTTCATAGTCATATGATTATAATCTAACGAATCAAACTTCTGATGAATCTTGATAAAAAGACATTATTCAAAAGAAAATCATTTCAACCAAACTAGCACTACTAATATTAGTCTGTCCAAGGTTCTTTATATGAAGTTAGTGTGTTCAAAGTTAAGTTGATCTTGGGATTAAACATAATTACAGGATATATATATATATATATATATAAAATACCAATCATTGTAATTTCCTTACGAAATCCACAGTTGCGATATTGATTTCGAGGTTAGATAGTGCTTGCATAGGGGAACCTGTCAAATCGCAATATTGTATTGAGATGCAAATACAACATATTAGATATGTATCCATGTATTAAAATAGAAGATAGAATACAAATTAAAAACTTTTTTATAAGGCTTCTTAAGCTAGGCAGGTATAATTTAATAAATTTGGCATCAATCAAAAGTTCCAACTAATCTTCCATTTGGTTAGCACGCAACTATTAAAATAATAACTAAATTAAGCGTTAATTAAACGTTCAAATTAATTTGGAACCACATGATATTTGTATTTAAACGTTCAAATTAATGTAAATTAAATTAATGTGATGTCCCATTTTCAATCTACCTATCCCACATATATATTATGGCACCACATGATATTTGTATTTAAAATTAGCTTCCTCATTCTCAATTTGCATAAGATTTTATTGTTTATTACATCTTTAATTGACGAGGCTAATTTAATCATCTCGAATTATGGGATTATTTTGATTCGATGTGAAATTTTGAATGAAAATGTATTCTAACTTCTATATATATTTCTATATATTGGTACTTCTTAAAATTGAAATTTAGAAGTGTGAAAAAAAAAAAAATGAAAACAATAAAGTCGACATGAATATATTAAGTACTTTATAGAGGTAATTACGCTTTGTCTTCTGAACTATGTATCTTTTTACACTTTATCCACTGCATTATTTTTTGCTTCAAAGAACTATACCAACTTTCAAGATATTTGCATATTGCCCCTTAGACTAATTTATAGTGGAATATTAAGGAATATTCCATTTACAATGAATCACGTGATGCATATAGTCATTTTAAGTGAGAATAGAATATCTACACTTCTTGGGTTATGTGCTGTTGGGATAGGATCTCCTATTCCAAACGGTGTTCCATCTCCTATTTCATGCCTTTAAATACATGCCACGTGTATTGCATTTATTACTAAATAATTTTATAAAGAAATATTTAATACACGTGACATGTTTTTAATGCATGGAATAGGAGATGAAACACTATTTTGGAATAGAGGATCCCGTCGCTGTGCTGTTGACACTCCACCCCCTAAATTAAGTGTTGTGGACGAAATATTCCATAATATTCCGCCAAAAACTGCTCTAGGGAGCTATGTGTAAATATTTTGAAAGTTGACTTGGTCGTTTAAGACGAAAAATAGTTTGGTGGGTGAAGTATAAGAAGGCCCATAGTTCAGTGGGTAAAATATAAATATCCTTTATTTTTAAAAATTAAATGTCAGAAATGTGAAAAAAAAATTAATAAATTAGACATATATAAAGTAAATATTTTTTAAATGTTACAATCATATTACTGTATATAAACCGGCACACATTTGCATTGATACGCAACTGCATATTTTAATATAAAGTTGACACATTAAATAATAAGATTGTGGAAAGTTCCATCAAAAGTTAAAAAAGCATAAAGTTGTGTGGGTTCAATGTTCGCTTGTGTCTCATGGATATAGACCTCAGTCAGTGGAAAATCTATTACAAGTTGGATTAGCTTGCTTAGTTTACAAAAGAATGTTAATCACTTAGGTGATTTTATAAGTTTTCCCAAAATAGTTTGTACGCGATGGTTGAGGTCTTACAAAATATTTGATATTTGTTCTTTTTTTGGGGGGGGGAGGGAAATAAGAACAAAGTTTTATATTTTAGATTTAAAATAAGATGTTAAAATCTTATAAATTGAGTTATTTTAGAAAAAGTAAAGAATTCATAATTAATTTTTAAATTATAAAATGTTCATTTACTTTTAGTTATATGTAATTATAGTATAAAACAGTAGGGTAAAATGCATAAATTATATCAATGAGCAAGTTATTTATAGCTTAATATTATGTTGCATATAATGAATTTTCAAGTCATTCTCATGTCCTAGAGGCCTAAGGGCCTTGGGCATGACAAATTGAATCAAAACCGATCAACAGTCGAATGAATTTAAGTGTCATGCAAGACAAAATGGCTCGCATATAGTAGGCACCATCTGAAACTTGGAGGACAAAGTGATATATGCACGGAAGCCTCCTTTTGTTCCCAGAGGAGCCACTTCTAAAATTCCAACGTCTGGTAATTGATTTTGGAATGTATTAACTAGTGACAAAGATGTCACGTATTGAAGGATGTGAGTGATTATGTTACCTCATTGATTCTATATAGAATATAAAGAGCAAAAAGGTCACCTACTTATAAACTTTGGTCAAAAAATTCATGTACAATCATTAAATATTCCTTTTTAGCAAATAATTCACAACTCAATTTTAGTTTGCAGACGGTGAATTTTCAGACAATTCTCCTGTCCGCCTGGCATGAGAACCTAGGAGTGACAAATGTAAGTGATTACGCTCGGTGTTCTAAATTATGAGTATTGACAATTAATGACATTTTTTTTTTAATTCAGACAATTAGTGACATGTATATAATGAGATAAGATCCACCAATGAAGGAGCAATTTTATTAATGACATGTGGCAATGCCTTGTTGGCAGTCTGCATGCAAATCTTTATTTGAATGATGGGATCCATCTGACTAGTTGTTAAGTTATAGTCTTATACAATATTATGTTTTAGATATTATTTTAAATAAATTTATTCAAATATCTACCTACCACCGAGTTTCTTATTTCTATAGTCAAAACCCATCATTTATTCTAAAGTTAAAAGACAAAAATATCACTCAAGATGAGAAGTACCGTTTTTTTTCCCCTTAGAAAAAAAGGTACTTTCATTCTGATAAGTGTAAAGAAAATAAAATACAATAAATTGAAACATGACGAGGAGTGGACCCATTCATGGAAGCAAATATATTATCTGATCAAATCTTCAGCCATTCACAGAAGCAAATATATTATCTGATCAAATCTGCACGCATTTAATTATCAAATATTTTTGTCTTAGAAAACAATGTGAATACGTCCCCTTTTCTACCTATCCAATGTATGATAACATGACAACTTCGATAATTTATTTCAAATTGATTAATTAACTTTCTCGTGCTCAAATTTCCATAAGATATTACTATTCGTATCACGTCATATTGACATGGGTGGTAAAAAGTTGACAAAGATTAATGGTTAATTGTACTTTAAATTAATTAATACATTAATTAAATGATATAATTGTTGAAAATTTCATTAAAAGTTGGAGTATGAAAAAGCAACAGTGTCGGCTCAATGAATCATGACCCGAAGGTATTCATCAAGCACGTGTACAGGAATCAACTGAGATCCCATAAATAGCAGCCAAACCAAGCGATGCAAGAATAACAAGACTTCATTTCACAAAAATGCCACTGCCCAGGGGAATAGCATCCACTCAAGAGCTTGTTGAAGCTCAAGCTCATGTTTGGAACCATATTTTCAACTTCATAAACTCCATGTCTCTAAAATGCACAATCCAATTACGCATCCCTGATATCATTCATCAGCATGGCAAACCAATGACGCTCACAGAACTAACCGACGTCCTCTCTGTCAATGAAGCAAAATCCCTTTGTATTGAACGTTTAATGTCCATTATGATCCACTCCAAATTCTTCACGAAGATCAATATCTCGGAGGAGGACGAGAAGGAAGGGTATTGGCTCACGCCTGCTTCTCGTCTCCTTTTGAGAGACGAGCCTGTTAGTTTGACACCATTTGCACTTGCCATGCTTGATCCAACCTTGACAGATCCATGGCATGATTTGAGTAAATGGTTTCATGATGATCATTCGACGACGTTTGGAACAACCCATGGGAGAACATTATGGGAGCATGCGGGGCAAGATCCAAGGGTGAATCAATTTTTTAACGAGGGTATGGCAAGTGATGCACGACTGGTGACTAGTGTCATTGTTAAAAATTGTGGACATGTTTTCCAAGGGTTAAAATCTATGGTGGATGTTGCGGGAGGCACAGGAACTGTGGCTAAGGCTATTGCTAATGAATTTCCAGACATAAAGTGTAGTGTCCTTGACCTTCCGCACGTCGTTTCTGGCTTGGAAGGGACTAAGAACTTGACCTTTGTTGGGGGAAATATGTTCGAGTCCATTCCTTCTGCTGATGCAATATTCATGAAGGTATATATGTCAAGTTGTGAACCTATTATGATTTCTAAATTTATTTGTATGTTAAGTGCTTATATATTATTAACATTTAGAATAACTATTTCAACACCCTATGAGGTTTTTCCTAATAATAGAAACATTCTATATGACTTGAAAAATTCAACTTTCTTATGTTCAATTGACAAATGTTTAACATATCTTGTGCAACATACAATTGATCATATGAAAATTTAACATATTGACTGAAACCTTATAAGTCGACCTATCTTAACCTAAAATATTTAAGTGCTCAAGAGGTCTAATCATAGTGTTACACAAGCTCCGTTAAGTTTTCTATCGATTAAACTACTGGAAAGTGGAGCTATTGCAATTTGTCAAATTATATAAGATGTTTCTATGTTCATGCCAAATACCAAGATGTGTGCTATTATCTCTTAAATCTTTTTCTAACAATTTTTTTATGTTATATATTAAATGACTAGCAGTGGATCTTGCACGATTGGCCTGATGAGGAATGCGTTAAAATATTGGGGAAATGCAAAGAAGCATTAAGCCCCAGCAAGGACAACGGAGGAAAAGTGATTATAGTTGACATGGTTGTAGACAACCAGAAAGGACACGAGGCATTTGAAACTCAGCTCTTTTTTGATATGTTGATGATCATCTTGACTTCCGGAAGAGAGAGAACTGAGAAAGATTGGGCAAAACTCTTTATTGCAGCTGGATTCACAAGCTACAAAATTACTCCTATATTAGGGCTAAGGTCTCTCATAGAGATTTTTCCATGAGATTATCTGTCTTTTTGGAAAACGATGATGCAAAACGAGACCTGGTATTCTATCTAAATGCAATTTTAATTTTCACTGCTTGTTTCAAGTATTTTCAGGTACAATAAGTTGAACTATGGCTAGTTCATTTGATCAATGTAATTTTAATCTTCACTACTTGTTTCAACTACATGTACAATAACATGAACTATCACTAGTTCATTTAGTTATTATGCACTTGAATGAATGTTGGCATAATTTTGTTTGGACTTTTTTTTTTTTCTCATAGCAACTAGAAAATTGTATCCACATCTCAATTTGAACATTCAAGTATTGGCAAGCACTATCCATTAATATGTACTAAATGACGTAGACTTTATTTTGTCATTAATGACATTATGTGCTTGACAATATGCTTTGATTTTGTTGGCAATTATATTTTGTAATTTATGGTAACATTTATTTTGTCACAATATAACTTAAGAAACAATTAATGATATGTGTATGATAAAATAAGAAAAACGATCAATTTACTGGCCTCAATAATGCATGTGGCCTATGGGTCTTTCTTGGCAGTCGCATGCAAATCTTTATTTAAAAAGATCATAACATCCATCACGCTAGCTTTAGATTACAATTTATAATATTTTAAATAAAAGTATTCAAATATTATCAATCATTAATCTCGTTATTTCTATAGTTATATAGCCATCGTTTTTCCAAAGTTAAAAAGACAAAAATATCACTCAAGAAGAGAATTTTGAAAAAATAATAATAACAATAATAATTTAACTTCAATAAGTGTACTCATTTTAATTGAGAAAACAAAATATGTATGTTGTATAATGGCAATTACATGATATCAAAAAAATAATTAAAAATCATTATAAAAAAAGTCAGTTGCAATGCAAATAAATTGAAACATGACAAGAAATCAAGAATTAAACCCATTCAAGGAAGCATATATTATGATGAGATATACAACCATTTATATAATAATTGTAAATTACATCAATGGGTTGTCCCATTTTCAAACTGCCTATCCAACATATATATTAGCACGACATGACACTTGTATTTAAAATTAGCTTCCTCATTCTCAATTTGCATAAGATTTTATTGTTTATTACATCTTTAATTGACGAAGCTAATCTAATCCTCTCGAATTATGGGACTATTTTGATTCGATGTGAAATTTTGAATGAAAATTTATTCTAACTCCTATATATATTTCTATATGTTGTTATTTTTAAAAATTGAAATTTAGAAATGTGAAAAAAAAAATAATGAAAACAATAAATTTTACATGAATATACTAAGTAATTTTTATATACTAAATAAAAACGATGTGAAATTTTAATTGAAAATTTTGTGTTCTAGGTAATTACGCTTTGCCTTCCAAACTATGTAGCTTTTTCACTTTATCTGCCGAATTATTTTTTGCTTCAAAGAACCATGCCAACTATCAAAATATTTGCATATTACCCCTTAGACTAATTTATAGTAGAATATTAAGGAATGGTCCATCCACAATGCCTCACGTGATGCATACAACCATTTTAAATGAGAATGGAATATTTACACCCCGTGGGTCATGCGTTATCGACACTCTACCCCTTAAATTAAGCGTTGTGGATAAAATATTCCATAATATTTTACCAGAAACTGCCTAGGGGCCTATGTGTAAATATTTTGAAAATTGACATGGTCATTTAAGGCGAAAAATAGTTTTGTGGAAGAAGTATAAAAAGGCCCATAGTTCAGTGGGTAAAACATAAATATGCCTTATTTTTAAAAATTAAAATTTGGAAATGTGAAAAAAAAAACAAAAAATCTAATAAATTTGACATATGTTAAGTAAATATTTTTTTAAATGTTACAATCATATTACTCTATATATACCGGCACACATTTGCATTGATACGCAACTGCATATTTAATATAAAGTTGATACATTAAATAATACAATTGTTGAAAGTTCCATCAAAAGTTAAAAAAGCATGGAGAAGCTTGCAGGGGCGGCTCAACCAATTTGGAGGCCCTAAGTTAGATAGGCCTCACTATAAACTTTTTTAACAAAAATCCACATAAAATTTTTGTTAATCTTTTTATAAGAATTACAAATACATATAACAAACGATATGATTTATTTGTCCTTTTTTTTCTCTAGTTCTCATATATGATAGAAGAAAATGCAAAATACCATATGTAAATATACTGAATATTTGCTAGAGACACAATTTCAAATCTTAGAATACCATCGTGACTAATGTCTGATACTCATCAAAATAAAAAAACAAAGAGTAAGATCTACAACAGTTGGATCAATTTTACAAGAAGATAACTGTGAAGGCTTTAAGAACTCAAATAAATAAATGATTACAAGACGAAGATGAATAGTCATTCATCCTTATTGGAACTTGGAAAAAATATAATTTTTATAATTACCAAAAAAGGAAAGTAAAGTAACCCTTTTTCTTTTCTTTTCTTTTCTTTTTTTTTGTTTTGTTGATAAATAAAAGGAAAGTTACCTTATCAATGGAGCAAGATGAATAGTCAGCCATGAATAGATGTTATTGCCTTGTTTATAAAATATTCTAAAACTTTTAAAATTTAATAGGCCTCCAATTTAGAGGCCTCATTCCAAATTTTGTAGGCCTAAGATATAGAATGAAAGCCTTATGTTTTTTAGTTTAAAATGTCTTTAATAAAATAAATTCTTTTTTAAATGAATATGTCTTATGGCGTATATTTATATGTGTGTGTACATATATATAAGGCCTCCAATTTTTGGTGGCCTTAGGCAGTCGTTTTTCTTGCCTAAAGATTGAGCCGCCTCTGGAAGCTTGTGTGGGTTCAATGCTCACATGTATCTCATGGATATATACCTCAGTCAGTGGAAAATCTATTACAAGTTGGATTAGCTTGCTTAATTTACAAAAGAATGTTAATCACTTAGTTGACTTTATAAGTTTTCCCAACATATTTTATGCGATGGTTGAGATCTTACAAAGTATTTCATAATTTTTAATTTTTATTAAGAAAACAAGAACAGAGTTTTATATTTTATATTTAAAATAAGATATTAATATCTTATATATTGAGTTATTTTAGAAAAGTAAAGAGTTGATATTAATTTTTAAAATTATAAAATGCTCATTTACTTTTAGTTATTTGTAATTATAATATAAAACAATAGGGTAAAATGCATAAACTACATCAATGAACAAGTTATTCATAGCTCAATTTTATGCACATAATGAATTTTCAGGTAATTCTCACGTCTGAGAGGCTTAAGGGCCTAGGGCATGACAAATTGAATCAAAACCGATCACTAGTCGAATGAATCTAAGTGTCGTGCAAGACAAAATGCTTGCATATGGTAGGCGCCATCTTAAACTTGGCAGACAAAGTGATATATGCATGGAGGCCGCCTTTTGTTCCCATAGGAGCCACTTCTAAAATCCCAATGTCCGGTAGCTGATTTTGGAATGTATTAAACTTGTGGCGAAGATGTCACATATTGAAGGATGTGCGTAGTGAAAATGTCACTTATAAACTTTGATAAAAAAATTCATGTACAATCATTAAATATTACTTTTCAGGAAATAATTCACAATACAATTCCAGGTTGCAGACGGTGAATTTTCAGACAATTCTCCCATGCGCCTGGCATGAGACTGTAGGAGTGACAAATAATAAGTTATTAAAATTGGTGTTCTAACTTATGAGTATTGACAATTAATGACATTTATTTTTTTAAATTCAAACAATTAATGACATATATATAATGAGATAAGATGCACTAATGGAGGAGCAATTTTATTAACATGTAGCCAATAACTTTATAATTCATCAATTTTCTTTTGGCCCCAAGGCAATGCACCTTGTGGCAATGCCCTGTTGGCAATCGGCATGCAAATCTTTATTTGAATGATGGGATTCATCAGACTAACTCCTCAGTTATAGAATGTTTTATATATTATTTTAAATAAATTTATTCAAATATCTGCCTATCACTGATTTTCTTATTTCTATAGCCAAAACCCATCATTTATTCTAAAGTTAAAAGACAAAAATATCACTGAAGATGAGAGGTACTTTTTTTTCTCTGATGGGTGTAAAGAAAAATACGATAAATTAAAACATGACGATGAGTGGACCCATTCACGGAAGCAAATATATTATAAGATTAGATGTACACGCACTTAATTATTAAATATTTTTGTCTACCTATCCAATGTATCATAACATGATGACTTCAATAATTTATTTCAAATTGATTAATTAACTTTCTCATGCTCAAATTTCCATAAGATTTTACTATTCATATCACGTCTTATTGTCAAGGGTGGTAAAAAGTTGACAAAGATTAATGGTTAATTGTACTTTAAATTAATTAATACGTTAATTAAATGATATAATTGTTGAAGATTTCATTAAAAGTTGAAGTATGAAAAAGCTACACTATCGGCTCAATGCTCACATGTAACTCATATACATATATATATATATATTTCTCAATCATTGAAAATACTATGTTAGGTGAGATGGGTAATCTGATCTGGTTGACTAATTGTAATTATGATCCACTAAAAAATTTTTTCTTATGAGTGGCAAAAAAAAAATTGCAATAATATAAAAATTGTCATTAATTATAGGTTTTAAGTGACATTGACTTTAATTGTGTCACTAATTATATGAGTTTGGTAATAATATTTTAAATATTGTCATTATATAGCTTATTAGTAACAAAAGATGGTGTTTTAGATTGTCATTATAGACAATTAGTGATATATGTATAGTGACAATCTAGTGACAAAAAAAATTATCGCTATAATTCAGTGACAAAATTTTCATTGTCACTAGGTAGTCACTATATATGTGTCATTCATTATCTATGGTGACAATATAAACATATTGTTGTTACTATCAAGTTTGTTAAAAATCTTTTTCGTGATAAAACGTGATTTTTTGTCACTATTTATATAAAATTAGTGATAATTTTTGCATTGCTGCTCAAATTTTTATCACTTTATCTTTTGTCTCTTTTTTTTATTGGGGGCGGGGGGGGGGGG
>JACFYI010003648.1:1266211-1287766 GCA_014898755.1 Handroanthus guayacan
GGACAAAATTAGGCAAGATTATGAATCTTATCTTCCTCCGTTTGATGGGTTTGATGAACATAGAATGTTTTAAGATTCCTTAACTCTATTGCTTTGTTTGATATTATTGATTAGGTTAAGTTAACCGCAAATCACAATTAATGTATATGGCAAAATATTTTATACTTGAGCTGGGAACATATGTCCTTCTGCACATTTTGTGTTCGTTCTTTTAAAAAATAATTACATAATTTTTTAATAAATTATTTTTAAAATTATTTATAAATTATGTTCAAAATTAAAATTAATTTTATTTTTTTCAAAAAAAATTACAACCAAAGAACTTTTCTATGTTTTAATTACATTTTACTACCTCAAATATTACAAAATTACCAACCACAAAGAGAAAGAAGGGCAAATTAGAAAAGGCAAATCATTTGTATTTTCCTATGTTTTTTATTTAATGAAATATATTTTGACAAAACTGCCATTTAACAATTTTTTGACAAAAACCCTAATGGATTTGATGATTTAGTGATTTTATAAACTTCAAAAAACTAGAAAAGTGCACGTGCATTGCACGTGTTTTTGCTATATTTAAAATGTGAATTTATGTTTATTATATTTATAATAATTTAAATGTCATTATTTTATTTATTTTATGAATTCAAATAATTCTATACAAACAAATTGATAAAGTAAGTTAATTTTCGCTAATCAATAATTGCAATAATTTATTTAGCCAATAAGAATAACTTTCTAATATCAATTCCATATTAGATGTACGTTGAAATATATTTAGATGCACGTTGAAATACATGAGATTGACCCTTTGAACAATTCCATTGGAGTTCCGACTCATAAAACCTTTAGCTAAAGAATTCATGACTTTTGGTTCATTTTCAAATTTGTAATGAAAGTTATTGTGTCACGCCCCGCACCACTCGGCATTCCGCCTCGTGACTTGGAACGTCACTCACGGTCGGGCAGGAAAATTAAAATCCTTACAATAGTTAAAACTTAAAAACCATTCATTTCATAGCACCAAAATATCATTCTTTACATGCTAGAATCCCAAATGCAAATTTCAATTCGTTCAGTCTATACAAAATAGGCCTATAAAAAAAAATCTATCCGTTTGAAATTCATTTCGTACAACCATATTTACAATAGGCCTAACAGATACATTAACTCAGAAGTGGGTCCCACCATTCGTATCGAGCTTCAGTTTATCAATTCGACTTAGGAACCTATGACATGATATGGAATCATGAGTCCATTGACCCAGTAAAACTCATGGCGAGGAAACATGAATAGAGAGTACAATGGGAGTGAAACATTATAAGACAGGAATGTGATTCAATAAACATTTGGGTACATTCGTGACATTTCATTCGGATCATTAACGATAAACATTAATCACATTCGAGTCAATTAAGGCTGAATCAAACGATTTTTGGTGGATCTATCACCCTTATAACTTCAAATAGATTTATCTTTATCCCTCCGTTTTGCTTCTACAAGCCGTCGCTCAAGGAGAGCCATTCATTAAAGCACTTTGTCGACTAACCATGTGCTTTAAGATAGGCTATCGGAACCCTAAACTCCAGGGCTCATCCAGTCTATCCAACATTCGGGGTTTTCTAGCGGTTCCAATAGTCAATTTGATATTGCCCGTATCAGATACCTTTATCAAACCTCAGGGCCCAACATTCATTCATTCATTCATTGCGGGTTTGGTCAAATCATTCCGGTATAACAATAAGTCAAATTGGCACATTGTTGATTGACTAAGAACAGTAATAATTCGATTCAATATCTAAGTCAATCCTATCATTTGGAACAAATCGGGAATTTAGACTATGGACTATAGGAGTTTTAAATTTGAAACATTTATCTTGTTAAAGAAGTAAATTACATAAGAAAATATTTGATAATAAACGTAAATTTCATAATTTATTCGATTCGAACATTAGATGAAGGAAATAATCATTTTGAACATTTTAAATCATTGAAACAAGGTAGGAAACGGGTTTAAAATATCCAAAGAAGTCAAAATTTCAAGTCTAGCCACTGCCGATCGTGCAGTGAACAGTGCGTGAACAGTGATTTTTTTTTTTATTTTTTTGGAGAATCTTCGTAATTTTCCCTATAACTTTTGTAAAGTATGTGATATTAAATTCTAAGCCTAGATATTTTTAAAAATTAAGGAAAATAACTAAAATTCATTTTTCAAGTTTATTTAATCTTCGTTTTCTTCTCAAATCTCCTATTTGTCCAATGTCCAAGGTTCAAAATTTCCATTCAAGGCATAGGTATAACATCAAGAATGTTTATAATACATTTGATTATGATTTTCATGTTGTTGAGCTCATATCAACGGTATCAATAATCAAAGCAACAAGATTTGAACGATAACGAACAACATGCTCAAGTAAGACAAGTTCAACATAGCATAATGAACAAGGCATGAGAGACGTATAAACATGCCAAAAGGAGAAATGAGGTTCCATAAGTCTTACCTTAGTTCTATGTGTGATTAAAATGAAAACTCCAGGTTGAGTTTATCCAACAAGTCAAATGCCTAAATCACACCATGCGTACATGTGTTAAGCTCTAATATTTCATTACCAACGTTATATAAATTTGATCGATGACTACTTACCCAACGGGAGAAGTGGTATTACCAAGATCTTCCTTGATTTTTCCTTAAATATGAATTTCCACTTGTGCAAGTGTATGAAATTATGTGGGAGTGCCGAGAGAGTGAGGGAGAGGAAAAGTGAGATTTTGGCTTGGCTAAATTTTTTAGATTTTTGGAGGAAATGGAAGTGTTGGCTTGGCAAGTGCATGGTCAATTTATAGAGAGAGGAGTTGGTTGGTTGATCATTTAATGGCATGGCTTCTCACCAACTAGCATTGCCTCTTCACCAACTGGGATGGCCTCTTCACCAACTAGGTAAGGTGGCCCTTACCACTACAATTTCCAACATATGTTTTGAATGAGTATATATACACACACACACATATATATCTATTCTCTTTAGAATGTTTGCAGTGTATATATATATGTGGGTCGAAATTTGGGAGGTGTTCGAGCCGTCATTTGGGCTGAAATTAGGATAGAAGTCGAGGCCCAATCGAGAAAAAAATATTTGGAACGTGATTCGTGATGTCGAAATTCAATCATTTCACGTTTTATTAAAATCGTTTTGTAAATTTAATCAAGGAAATCTCAGGTGTTACATATTGAATCCACTGTCAAAGTTGATCCTTTTTTTGCATTAGAAGATTACATAATTAATCAATCAAGGCAGGCAGAAATAAATTTAAGAAATATATATATATATATGCCTAATGTCCTACAATCACAATAGTGCAGTTATCCTCTGTGCACTTATGCAATTTGAATGCAGACAAAAGTTGTGCAGAATTCTCAAGTCAAGAATGAAATATATTAATGTCAATTTATGTATCTTTATTCATTTATAGAACAACTTTTGTGGCACCAAAAAAGTCACTACTCTTGAATAGAAGTTCAGTTAAAACTAAAATCCCTGGACTCTCTGCAATCGTGAAGTTTAATTTGAGTTCAAAAAAGAGAAGAAAAAAATGAATGAATTTTTGGGCTCCAACTTCGCTGCATGTATATTGTGAGTGAGGAAAAAAATTATAAAATTTGCAAAAAATGCACTTTTAGGCCCTAGCTTCTTTTCAACATTTATTTAAATGCGAACAATTATTTATACTAATTGTATGTTTTAAAATCTTAGAAGTTTGGTAAAGGGGATACATTGAAATATGATCGAATGAATAAAGACACATTACAAGATCAATTGCACATTATACATGAAGAAAGATACAACAAAATTACCAAACTCTGCACACGGCAACTCTGAAGAGTTTAATTCAAACTCCTAAGTAATTTGCAAAATAACTTTTTCTAAGTAAGAAAGCTTGTAATAGCTTTTGTATGTCTGAATTCATAGAGATATTGCTTATTTAAAATTAATGAAATATTACATTCATTAATTACAATCATTATAACTTTTAATCCAAATGGCATGTCCAATTAACAGACATAATCTTTCTTAAAAAAATAAACCTTTTCCAAGAACCAAGTACAACTCTTTGTAGTAGTAGTAGTAGTAGTAGTAATAATAATAATAATAATAATAATAATAACCTCTAAATTTAATCGCAACATATATTAATATATTTAAATATACTTCCAATAGTATTTTTAAGTCAACATAAATCATTGTCCTGAAATTTTTTTAACAACATATATTAATATATTTAAATATATTCCAAAGATATCTTTAAGTTGACATTCAGGAATCATTTCGTTGAAATATTTTCAACAACAAAACAAGTCGAATATTGGAGATAAGTAAATCAATCTTATATGGCTTCTTTTTCTTTTTCTTTTTTTCAGCTGAAATAGTGAAATTTCATCAGTCCAACAGAGAGTGAAAATACAAATACTTGCATATTTCAAAATACTAAATAAACATCCTCAATAAATCATATGCACATAAATCATGTAATACATTTCAACAAACGTAGAAATATAATGAAAAAACATAAGGAGAGAGAAAATCTACTTGAAATTTTAGATGCAAAAATGAAAATTAGAATAAGTTGAGACCTGTTATTCCAATTTATAATTGTGCAAAACAACATAGTTTGATGAGATTTGTCTATTAACAAGAGACATAACTCTTGTTTTATACGCACATAAAAAACATGATTAAAATATTATATCTAGTGATTTTATAATATAATAATTCAAGGGCATTTTGTATATACAAAAATAGGAAGAAACCACTAAGAGATTTACTAATTATATGTTTGAAAATCTTTGAAGTTTGGTAAAGGGGATACATTGAAATATGATCAAATAAATAAAGATACATTACAAGATCAATTGTCTATTATACATAAAGAAAGATACAACAAAATCACCAAACTCTGCAGACAGTAACTGTAATACCCCAAGATTTCCCTAAGTAAAATTTCGAATCGTCAAATTCACAAATTAATATGATTTCAATAAAAGAAAGAACATTTTAATTCCAAAAACAAGTTTCACACGTTCCAAACATTTTCTCTCGATTGGGCCTCGATTTCTTACGACATTTCGGCCCAAATTAGACTTTATTTAAGCCCAAGAAATGGCCCAAACATTGCCCCATTTCAGCCCACAACTTTCAGCCCAAATAATAACATTCGAAAACCAAAAAAAGGAGGAACAAAATCAGATTTGGGAAATTGCGGAAGTGCCAGCCGGATTTCCTCATGAAGCCATGGCATTTGGTAAGAGTGGTTGGTATATTTTAGTCAAAGAAATTCTAGGCCAAGTGTTCTCTAACTCATGCCATTATAAATGATGAATTAAGGCAAGTTGTGGTCTTTTGCACTCATTGTTCTTGCTGACACATTTTCAGTTTCCTCTCCCATCCATTTTTCCTCTCTCGGTAACCCCCTTTCATCACACACACAGACACATTGTGAGACCCCGACAATTCCCTTAATTCTAATTAAAGAATTTTCTTTTCACTTGAAAATTTATTACATCTCACTTTAAGAAGTTTTCCGATTTCTTCACGATTAAATTTCTCGGTAAAGAGAAATTCGTTTTAAAAATTTTCTTCAGCCCAAAAACTTATTAAGACCCCCTTACTAACTTCAAAATAATATTTTGGGCCCAAAAGATTTTTGAAATTTCAATTTAAACCCCAAGTTTTAAAAAGGTTAAAACCTAATACCGTTTTAAACGATTTTAATCACTGTTGTTCGAGAAATTTTAAAAGGCAAAAATATTATGATTTAGCAACTAAAAATTTTCTAATTAAATATCAAATTGAGAGAATTTTCCTATGTAACGCCCCGTGCCACGATAGCAACCCGCCCCGTGGCCCGGGATGATACTCGCAGTCGGACAATCATGCTAAAACCAAAATGGAATACTAACATATGCAAATCAAACTAAATCCACCATAAATTCATTCATACTTGACAAGTTCATACATATTACATATCATCCAAAATAAGCTCAACTATTTAATATTTACAATTCATAAGTTCAAAATGTAGCTGAGCTAGAATTACAACTTAAATGCAAAATTCGAAAGATCATATACTAATCAGGCTCACATCTTTAGCTGATAATCCCAAGACTTAAGGTCCTACATAATAATGATGTGGAATCATGAGTCACACGACCCAGTAAAACTTACGGCAAGATGATAGAAGTAATAGAATTCCAAACAATGAGCATATCGACAACGGGACAAGAATGTGATTTCAGTAAATAGTACAGAACATTCAGAACAAACAAATCAAATCAATAACAGATATCACATTTGAGTCATAAGGCAGAAACAAGTGTTTGGTAGGTCTATTACCCTTATATCTTCAATACAGTCATATAAACTCCTTATCTCTCCAACTCTCGAAAGAGCAATAGACAATAAAGCACAGTCGACATTCGTGCTTTAGAATAATCCCTCAGAACTCTAACTCCAAAGTCATCTAGATTATCCCACAGATGAGAATTCACATGGCTTGTATTGACGTTGCCCAATCCGATACTCATTTAAATCCCCTGGGCCCAACAGATAGTCAAAACAGTAGGCTATAAACAGACAGGACAGTACGATCATATCAGAATTAGGGTGTTATCAACACATTTCCATTGACTATGAATAATAGAACGGACATTTCAGAAACTTAGTCAATCGTTTTGTTCAAACAAACTAGGAATGGACTATGGATTAGAGATTTCATCGTTTTGAAAATTTAATTATAACTTGAAAAAATCGGATACGAACTTGGATTAACCAAACGAAGCCAAAATCATGTTGAAGGAAAATCTGATCTGGCGCTTAATCACCGGTTTGGGTGTCTGAGCGCCCAAACAACTAAATTCTCCAGAGAGCTAGGCGCTTGAGCGCCTAACTTCTGGAGTAACTCCAGTGAGTTGGGCACTTGAGCACCGGGCTTCTGGAGTTGGTCATCTGGTCCAGCATTTGAGTGCTCAGTTTGTGCGCTTGAGCGCCCGTCGGGCGCTTGGGCGTGCGTCTTGAGCGCTTAAGCGTTGAGCTTCGGCCAATTTTTTCGTTTTTTCATCTTTTTATTTTCTTTTGATTTTTGGTTCAAAATTTCATTTTTGGGGTTGTTTTATATCCATCGACATTTCTAAAACGTCTTTTCACGATTTTGGTTAAAGATTTTTCACTTTATAAAATCGAGTCGAAAAATACCGTTGAGTCCATATTTTCCATTTTTGTCCATTTTTAGGTTCCGAATCCATCTCATAGTCCATGATCCTTAGTCCAAGAATGTTCCAGAGCTCAGGTTATGATATCAAGGAATCATCGAGTGCATAAAATGCTCAAGTCCAGGGTTTGTCATACATGTATTAAGGAGAACATCTCTGTATGTAACATAAGCTCAACAAAATCATCAAGGATAGCATGCTTAAGGACTTTTGAAATGAAATAACATATGAAGCATGGAATCAAGAACAGGGGAATGGAAACCATAAGTCTTACTTGTTTGAGCTTCTAGGCTCGTCTTGATCAAAGGTTAGAAATGCTCCAATGTTGAGTTAAACACCTAACAACCAACCAAACCAAGTATTAACTCTCATATAACCACGTCTAAAACACTTATTTATCTAGCTATCATCAATCTTACCAAGGTAGAGTGTGTTATCCCCAAAGTTTCCTTAAGTTTTCTTGAAAAATCTTGCAATGTGGGTGTTAAAATGCTATTGCCGAGAAGGTTAGAAAATGGAGGAGGAAATGATAATGTTTTTCTGCAGAATTCTTGAGAAAGTGGTTTGAATGGAGCCTAAGTTCTCCTTTTATAATGTGAGGTTTGCATGGAATGAAGTGGTCAAGGATTTGGTCCAACCAATCCCTTAGAAAATGGTGGGCAGCCGGCTGGACCATGCTTGGGGAGTGAAAAATTTGACTTCTTGTTCTAATATATATATATATGCATATGTATATTGTCTTTAGTTGTTTGATTACATTGGTCTAGAAATGCATAGTTAATTTGGGCTATGTTTGGCCGAAAATTTTGAGCTTATAAAACATTATTGGGCTGGAATTTTTGTAAGAAATCGAGACTCTGACGTGAGAAATTGTTTTAAACGTGAAACTCATTTTTGGAATTAAAACGTTCTCCATTTTATTGAAATCAAGATAGTTTGAGAAAATTGGCGATTGAAATCTTAAATAGGAAAAACTCGGGGTATTACATCCTAATTAAGTCTTTAAACTCTCAATTTTATCAATAAATACTTTTATAATGTTTTGAGAAACAACTTCAATCGGTAGACTTTTTTTCGCCGACTTGAGACTTTTCTCTCAATCAAAAAAATTTTGTCACTTCCAAGAAATGTTAATTTGGTATTTTATACTCCAAATTAATCTTCCCACCAAGCTAATGAGATAGAAAAAAATAAATTGAAAAATGACAAATGAATCCCATGTCTCATTTCATTAGAATTTCCATTTGAATTTGAGTGTAATGTTCATTAGAATTTCCATTTGAATTTGAGTGAAATGTTAATTAGAATTTGCATTTGAATTTAAGTGAAATGTTCATTAGAATTTGCATTGAATTTGAGTGGAATTTCCTTCTTCTTCTTCTTTTCTTCTTGGCCGAATTTTTCCTCCATTTTCTCTCAAGAAATTTAGTTCATCATCTCCTCAAAATTATCTCAAATTCCTTGAAATCAACTTGGAAATTTTAACCACAAAGGGGAGAAGAGAAGGTAAGTACACTTGACAAGTTTCTTTTAATTTTAAGTTTGGGTTTTATGGTTGAAGAAACATGGTATAATCTCTTATGATATTGATTGTTGTAGGAATTACTTGAGAAGTTGGAGTTTACTATAAAATTCTTGAGGATTATAAGCTAAAGAGGTAAGAATCTTGATTGATTTATGGGTTTCATATGCTTTTATCTTACCTTGAAACCTATTATGTTACTTGATTTGGGGATCTTGATGATTGATTTAGAATTGGGAATCTTGATGATTGATTTAGAATGATGTTTAGATTTGGGATAGAATTGTTGAAACTTGAAGATTTAAGCTTAAATTCCAACACACACACACAACCAAGTTATCTCGGATTTGCTACTGTCACAGCACAACCTTTTACTTTGAAAATTCATAACTTAAGTTTCCTTGCTCCATAAATTTCACATAAGGTACTGTTAGAAACCTATTTGAGTCTAAAAATCACCCAAAAATAACGAGAAAAATGGGAGATAAATCCGTTTGAAATGAACTTGCCGTTTTACCAAAAATAGGGGAAGTCTCTGGCACTACCCTAAGTTTAAAAATTTATATCTGGGGATCCTTACATCCAAAAAATCCACAAGACCTACCATTGGAAACCTTATTTAGAGTAGTTATCATTAGAATCAAGAATCACCCAAATTCATGAAGAAACAAGCCCAGAAACACTATTTAATCCGAACATGCCAGTGGACTCGGGAAACAGAGTACCCACCGGCACCTAGCCTAACTCACCTCTCAAATTTAACTTATTGGAAACCACTAATCTCTTTACCAAATCAATTCCAAAAATAGCTGTTAGAAACCTTGTTAAGTGTAGATGATGATAGAATCAAGAATCATTGAAATCCATTAAGGAATGTTCCTAGAAAATTCTTTAAAGCCAAACATGTCAAACCGCCTCTGATTTACGACAGAAACATTGTTCAACTTTAAAAATTTATAACTAACAAACCGCTAGTCAGATTTTCAATATAAAACCACTGTTAGAAACCTTGTCGAGTCTAGATAGTTGTGTAACCAAATTTCCAATTTTAACTCAACGGGTTATATTTTTAAATTGGGCGAGGAATTCACTGCCAGAATTTAATTATGGATTTTATATGATCTGAAGATATAACCTAATATCTAGGTAATCTTGATGTTAATAGGTTCGACTTAATCAATGGATTAGATGATCTCAATATCATCTTGAGAATTAAAGCTTAAGGACTAAAGGTAAGGGTTATTACTATAATCATTCTTGAATCTCCTATCATGATCATGTTTGATTCTTGTTCTTATTATTAAAAACATTGAGCTTTGGGCTTGTTGAATATCTTGTTGGATTTCTTGGTACTATGCCATTGTCCGATTGTGAATGAGGAATTATTAGACATAAGAGACTCAAAACAACATTTAGAATTACTTGATTTGAAATCCTAGTATTTTGATAATCGGATTTTGGACAAAATACTTACAAATATCAATTCGGACAAAATGAATTTTACGTGAACTTAGTTTAAATATTTTGTACTTGATTTTCATATTTTAAAAACATTTCAAGAGGCAAATTTCCTTTTTACTTATTCGAGCATTTTGAATATATAAAAATCTAAAATTTACAACAAAAATTTAAGTTTAGAACTTGTCAAATGAATTATTTTCAAAACATGAAATCTTTATAGATTTCCCTTGATTTATTAGAATATTTCAAAATTACAAACATTTAAGTTTCAAAGGATTTGCCCAAATTCTCAGATTTTAGTCCGTATCCCATTCATTTTAAATGTTTTAGTGTTCAAATTGATTTTCTTATGTCCGATGATTCATTCTAAACGTTATATCCAATATTCCAAAATACCTATGATTGATTTATTGTTATGACCAAATTCCTGAAACCTACTGCATGATTGTTGGGCCCAGGGAGCCTCAGAAGGAACACTGGGTGGCATCGGGCCGACAGATGAACCTCTGGTAGGTTTTTCATAGTGTACAGTTGGACCTAAGCTTGGTTCCAATTGTGGGTAGTTCTAAGGAGTCCTGGAGGTAGGATTTCCAAAGAGTTACTCGGAGACTCGTGGTCGACCGTGCTGCGGTGGCTGTTTCTCTAGATTGGTTGGCTCTCCTTGAGTAACTACTCGGGAAAGCAAACAGAGGAATAAGGATGATATTGTATTGAAGTTACAAGGGTGACAGATCTACCAAACACTAGTTCAGTCATATTTAATTCGATATTCATAGTTATTGCTAAAATTTGAGCTCATGGTTTAATTCTGTTATGGATTGTATTGTTATGAATAAAGAATTTCTGTTACTGAGCCTTTGGGCTAACTGAATGTTGTGAAATCATGATATCAATGGTTCTCAAAATCTGTTCAATCGCGTTGATATCTCAAAATCCTGGAAAATATATCTTTGCTACCCTTGCTCATGATTATGGTAATAATTCTTGCTGAGTCAGTGGACTCATCCCCTTAACTCTACTATTGTAGGAAGTTTTTTTCAGGAAATTGCATGGCGAGTTTGAAGATTCAACACTAGGATTATTTTGTATCCATAATTATGTAATGGTGTTAGGTAGGGTCGTAGACTCAGGTTGAGACTCGGGGATGTATTCGTACTATTGGATGATGTATCAAAAGAAATTGATTATGTAAATTTTGGGGTTTAAATTATTTAATCATGTACGTGAGTAGCGTTTCCGACTTAGAGGTAGATGCTCTAGGATCCGGGGTCTTACACACATTGTAAGTTTCAAAGTATTAGGGAAATCAAGAGGGAAAACTAAGGGTATACCCTCTATCATTTGGTAAGTTAAGTCTTAAGTACGTATATGTGATATGATTAGTGTGATTCAAGTTTGATGAGGAGTTTATGGTTTTATTATAAGGTTGATACGGTTGGTCAAACTCGAAGGACTTGGTGTCTTAACCACTAAGCTTAGGACAAAAGGTAAGACTTATGGAACCTCATCTTCCTTTCATATGCTTATATGTTTCCCCATGATTTGTTCATCTTGTCATGTTGAGCTTATTGTATTCATGATCATGTTGTTATTGTTGTTTGAGTTTTGTTGCCTTGATCATTGTTATTGTTAATATGAGCTCAACACCTTGAAATGATGATCCTATGTCCTATGAACATTTTGATATCTTCCTCATGCTCGTATTGAAAATATGCCATGGACCATGGACTAAAAGAGGAGGACTTGATACTAAAAATTGAAAGAAATAAGAGATATGGACAAAACATCGTTTCTTTTAACTCGATTTTGATTATTCGAAAAATCTTTATTCAAACTCCAAAACAATGATTTAGAAATGTTTATGAACCTAAAAGAACCCTGAAAATGTGATTTCGAAAAAAAAATAAAAGAAAATAAAAAGATGAAAAAATAGAATTTTGGCCGAGAACTAGCGCTCAAGCGCCCGCTCGAAAGCTTTAGAACAACATATTTCCAGAAACTCAGCGCTTAAGCGTAGAAACCAGCGCCCATGGAAATTTTGAAAAATTCTTGTTTTCGGTTCCAGTCCAGAAGTTAAGCGCTCAAGCGCTCAGACTCATGGCTAAAACCACTGTTTAGGCACTCCAGCGGCCAAACACACGCCCAAGCGCCCGTTTCAGAAAAATTTTAACTCGTTCCCATGATCTTAAACGTGTTTTTGACTTCTTTTTGATAATCCAAGTCCAAGTCCAAATCCAGTTTTTCTAAGATAAAATTCAGATTTTAATATAATGAATCCTCAAGTTCACAGTCCAAATTCCGATTTGTTTTGAATGACAGGATTGACCGAAATTCTGAACTGTTTATTACTCTTGGTCAATCAAACACTGTGCCATGATGGCTTACTGAAATACCCGAATTGATTTGACTGTTCCTGAACCTGTCTGATTGAATATTGTTGGGCCCTAGAGTTTGTCAGGGGTATCTGATACAGGCAATATCGGATTGACTATTAGAACCCTTGGGAATCCCCTACTGTTGGATAGACTGGATGAGCCCTGGAATTAGGGTTCTGAAAGCCTATCTTAAAGCACGTGGATAGTCGACAGTGCTTTTTACTGTACTGTCTCTTACGAGAGTATTGGAGGGATAAGGATGAATTTGTTTGAAGATATAAGGGTGATAGATCCACCAAACTGCTTGAGTCAGCCTTAAATGACTTGAATGTGATAATTGTTACTATTATCTATTTGATTGACTGTCCTGACTGTACTGAACTGTTTTATTGAATCACATTCATGTCTATTACTGTCCTGTTTTTTTTTTTTTTTTTTGTTCGTACTCTTCTGTTCCTATTTCCTGCCATAAGTTTTATTGATTCAGTGGACTTATGATTCCATAATATCATGTAGGTTCCTAGACCAAGATATGACTGTCCAGAGCTTTGTATAGACTATGGATTTCCTTTTGGGATAAATGTAATTGCTTAAGTTTGTATCGCTAACAATTGTACAGATTGGAACTGATAGATTTTTGAATGGTCTATTTTGTCTAGATAGAATGAATTGTATTTTGGAATTATGGGCTTGTAAGGATATTTTGACGTTATAACATGTATGGTTTTTTGTTTTAGTTCCTGTTTTGGATTTAGATTTACTGTTCGACCGTGAGTAGTGTCCCGGATCATGAGGCGGAATGCTATCATGAACCGGGGTGTTACAGCAACTCTGAAGAGTTTAATTCAAACTCCTAAGTAATTTGCAAAGTAACTTTTTCAAAGTAGAAAAGCTTGTAATACCTTTTGTATGTCTGAATTCAAAGAGGTATTGCTTATTTATAATTAATGAAACATTATATTCATTAATTATAATCATTATAAATTTTAATCCAAATGACATGTCCGATTAACAGACATAATCTTTCTTAACATAATAAACCTTTTCCAAGAACCAAGTACAACTCTTTGTAATTAAAATATTCTACAATCCTTTCCTTGAAAATTTTTCAATAGCAAAACAAAGTCGAATGGAGATAAATAAATCAATCTTATATGCTTTTGGAAGCCTCTTTTTCTTTATCTTCTTTTTCTTTTTCTTTTTTTTTTTTAGCTGAAATGTTGAAATTTCATCAATCCAATAGAGAGTGAAAGTACAAATACTTGTGTATTTCAAGATACTAAATAAACATTCTCAATAAATCGTATGTACATAAATCATGTAACACATGACAACAAACGTAGAAATATAACGAAAAAAAACATAAGGAGAGAGAAAACTCTACTTGAAATTTTAGATGCAAAAATAAAAAAT
Source organism: Handroanthus guayacan (assembly GCA_014898755.1). Taxonomy (NCBI): domain Eukaryota; kingdom Viridiplantae; phylum Streptophyta; class Magnoliopsida; order Lamiales; family Bignoniaceae; genus Handroanthus; species Handroanthus guayacan. The sequence goes on from JACFYI010003648.1 coordinate 1,280,247, forward strand.
AGAATAGGTCGAGGCCAGTTGTTCCAATTTAGAATTGTGCAAAACAACATAGTCTGACGAGACGTATTTATTAACAAGAGACATAACTCTTATTCCATACGCACATAAGCATATGACTAAAATATTATATCTAGTGATTTTATATTATAATAATTTAAGGGTATTTTTGTACATACAAAAAATGGAAGAAACCACTAAGAGATTCATATTTTTATAATTAGTATATGCATATGTATATGTATAAGTATATGTGTGTGTATATATATAGTATGGTATAGATATAGATAGATGGATTGGAAGTTATTTTATAATATTTAAATTATGAATCTAGTGATTGATGATTTTCTATTTTTCAAGAATAGTAAAATGTAATTAACTCTATAATAAATTTTCCAAACAAGAAATAAATGTAAAGAAAGATTTTCAGGAGGTGCTGCTGGAATGTGAAGGAAATGGGTGGGGTGGATGCTGGGTGCTACCCCAGTGGGGTAGTACCCTTGGTTGGACGACACGTGTCGTCCAACCTCTAAACATTTTTTTTTCTTTTTTCTTTTTGTTTTTTAAACCTTTAAACATTTTTGTTTTATATTTTTGAGTTTTTTTTTTAATTTCAACTTTTCCTTTTTCCACATTTCTAGTGTGAAATCATTTCGTCCAACCTCTAAGCATTTTTCTTTTTGTTTTTTTTTTCTTTTTTCTTTTTGTTTTTTAAACCTTTAAACATTTTTTTTTATATTTCTTAGTTTTTTTTTTAAATTTCAACTTTTCCTTTTTCCACATTTCTAGTGTGAAATGATTTTTATATATATATATATAAATCATAATATATTTTCAATCTAAATATATATTTAATCTATATGTTCAATCTATACATATTTAATAATTATTTTACAATGCTAAGTATCCATTTATGTTAAAATGTTTCTTAATGCATGGTTTTATAAATATAAGTATATAGACTAAATAAATATATTAATATTAAATATGTATATATTAAATATACAAAGATTATATATATTTAGATTGAAAATATATTAAGATTAAAAATATATATGTATTTTTTTAGTGATTTTAGTTGAGTTGAAAAGGGAGAAAGGTGGGAAAAGAAAAAATTGAAATTTAAAAAAACAAAAAAAAAAAAAAAAAAAAAAAAAAAGACAAAAAGAAAAGTGGAAAAGGTTGGGAAAGGGTGCTGCCCCACTGGGTAGCACCCAGCATCCACCCCACCAGGAAATGGAAAGGATGAAGTACATAGGTTTTCTGAATACGAACTTAATATCATCGTTTTGGTAAGAAAATTATTTCAACTGAACATATGGGATTTCGAGAAAATCATTTTCTTGCAGGAGGTGTTCTTAGCGGGATCTGAGAGCAGCATCGAATGGGCCATGGTTGAGCTTCTGAGCCAGCCGGACGTCATGAACAAGGTTAAAAACGAGCTAGCCCAAGTAGTCGGAAAGGGCAACAGATTCGAAGAGAAACACATCGAAAGTTCGCCGTACTTATAAGCTGTGTTGAAGGAGACTCTGCGATTACATCCTCCACTTCCATTCTTAGTTCCCCGACAAGCAAGTCAGGAAACTGACTTAATTGGATAATTATCAAAACACTTCTAAAACTTGGATAATTATTACTGTATTTTCTATTAATTCATCTGATATTTAGCTACAATTACACTCCCTGAAAATTCTAAAATATTGCAAATAGATCTCTTAAACAAGGGAATTAAATTGTAATTATGCATAAGTTTAGTGTAATTATAATTTTCCATTATGCTTAACTAGCGATACGGATTGTAATAATAATTATCTAAATTTTAAGAAATCTTTGAATAATTATGTCGAGCATGAGGGAATGTTGAGGCAATTATCTCATGAGTATTTTGCCTTCACGATAAAAGACTTCAATTTACTATTTTGTCCCTAAATACTAATCCCAGTCGTTCTAGTAAACAATATACTCTATGAGGGCAAATTGAGATTTCATCCAAAAGCCACATGGCTCATCCAGCCTTTGATAGGGAGGTGGGTTTTCATATAGTCTATGTAGTACAATAAGCACGGGCCTAATGCCCAAGTGTGGCTCACATGATTATAATCAAACAAACCGAACTCCTGATGAGCCTTGAAAAAAGAAAAAAAAAAAAAAAAAGCATCATTATCAAAGACAATCATCTCCACCAAATTAGGCTTACTAATTTTTTCATTAATACGAAGGTAGTATGTCCAAAGTGAAAACTAAACTTGATAGTAAACACAATTGCAGGGTATACGGTATCAATCATTGTAAATTTTTTTTTTGTGAAATCTGGAATTACGATATAGATTTTGAGATGAAAGTTGTTTTGTGCTTACATGGGAGAGCCTATTGAAACGTAAATACATTGTACTTGATATGTATCAATGCATTATAATGGAAGATCAAATACATTTTAGAAACATTTTCATAGAAGTCCACTTAGGCTAAGTTGGCATAATAAATAAATTAAAGTTGGCATAAACTGTGAATTAGATACCAAATCTTCCACTCGGCTGCCACCCGACGAACTAGAATAATAAATAAATTATGCATGAATTGAAAATTCCAAATTGTCTTCTTTGAGGCCTATGTTGCAAAGATATCATGGCCTGCCTAATCTTGAAATTATTATTACCATTTACTATTTATCGTTTAAATCTAATTTTTTAATTAAATAAAATTTGGAAAGGAAACCATACTCATGAATCACGATTCAGATCGTATATATCAATTATGTACAGGAAATCAACTGAGATCAACTGCCCACTGGAATAGAGTCCACGCAAGAGCTGCTTGATGCCCAAGATCATATTTGGATCCATATTTTCAACTTCGTAGACTTCATGTCTCTAAAATGCATAATTCATCACACAAACCTAATATCATCCATCAAGGTTAAATTGAATGAAATAGAAGCCTTGTTTTATTACGTGGGAAGTGCTGCACTTTTCAGCACCTTTGGCAGACTGCAAATAGTTGCGATTTCCTTCAACAGATTCTGGTCCGGGTGCTCTTTTTCCTTCTGAGTGAGTGGATTAGCTAGGCCTGACTATCTCTGTAGATTGTGGATTCCTTCTTTCTACGATCTCGTATGCTTATTTTTAAGGTCTGGCTCATCCCTATGTGTATGGGAATCCGAGGTTTGGAATTGCCACTGCAATTGAATAATTTTCTTTTTCAAGCCAATAACATTCACAGAATTAATTGACACATTCTCTGTCAACAAAGCAAAATTTCTCTATATTGAAAGTCTAGCGTCCATTATGATCCATCATAACCTCTTCAATAAGATCAAGATCTCAAAACATGACGAGAAAGAAGGGTATTGGTTCACACCCACATCACGCGCGTATCCTTTTGAGAGATGAGCCTTGTAGTGTGACGCCATTTTCACTTAACACGTTTCTATCCAATTTTAATAGACCCCTGGCATTATGTGAGTAAATGATTTCATAATGAATCAATTCTTTAACGAGGCCAAGGCAATTGATGCATGGTGGATGATTAATGTAATTACTAAACATCGTGGACATATTTGCCAAGGGTTGAAATGTACAAAGGATGTTCGAGGAGGCATAGGAACTCAGAATTGTCTAGATCAACCTCGTGTCATAGTGTTTATTAATTAGAAATAAAAGTTAGGATAAATTACAATCACATCCTGCCATCCTTGAGATGGGCAAAATTACAACAATTATCCCTCATTGTTTACAAATTACAAAGACCACCCTTGAAATGAATTGTACCCTCTTGGCAAATATGACATGTAATGTTTGTCTTCCTAGACTTCAAAACACCACCAAATGGATTATTTGAAGAAGCCACGACAAATGAGAATGCAATAGCCAATAAGGATAAAATAAGCACCGCCTTTTATAAGGGGCAAAAAAAAAAAAGAAAGCGAATTAATGATCATATTATGGTTTTTTTTTTTTTAAACAAAAAATATTCCCCAACTTTAATATTACAAAACTATCCCTAAGGGCACAAGTGGAATGAAACAAGAATACCTGAATGTCATCATCAACTTTTATTAAATTTTCATAATCGTAAAGCCTTCAAGGGTGATTTTTGTAATTTGAAAAAATTGAGGAGTGTTTATTGTAATTTCACCTAATGTAGGAGGTGCGACTATAATTTACCCCAATTTTTATATCGTATATGTCAAATGACTAGCGGTAGATGTTGAACGATAGGTGTAAGGTTAAAGTGTGGGACCATACTTATATGATTATGATCTAACGAATCAAACTTTTGATGAATCTAGATAAATAGGCATTATTCAAAAGAAAATCATTTCAACCAAACTAGTTCAACTAGCATTAGTATGTACAAGGTTCTTTATATGAAGTTAGTGTGTTCAAAGTTAAGCTGAACTTGGTATTAAACATACTTATAGCATATATATAATGCCAATTGTTGTAATTTCCTTACAAAATCCACAGTTATGATATAGATTTCGAGATTAGACAATGCTTGCATAGGGGAACCTCTCAAATCGCAATATTGTATCGAGATGCAAATACAACATATTTGCTATGTATCTGTGTATTAAAATAGAAGATAGAATACAAATTAAAAACTTTTTTATAAGGCATAATTAATAAATTTGGCATCAATTAAAAGTTCCAACTAATCTTCCATTTGGTTAGCACGCAACTACTAAAATAATAACTAAATTAAGCGTGAATTAAACGTTCAAATTAATTTGGAACCACATGATATTTGTTTTTAAATGTTCAAATTAATGTAAATTACATTAATGTGATGTCCCATTTTCAATCTACCTATCCAACATACATATTATGGCACCACATGATATTTGTATTTAAAATTAATTAGCTTCCTCATTCTCAATTTGCATAAGATTTTATTGTTTATAACATCTTTAATTGACGAGGCTAATTTAGTCCTCTCGATGTGAGATTTTGAATAAAAATGTATTGTAACTTCTATATGCGGCATTTCTACATATTGATATTTCTTAAAATTGAAATTTAGAAATGTGAAAAAAAAATAATGAAAACAATAAATTCGACATGAATATACTAAGTACTTTATAGATACTAAATAAAAACGATGTGAAATTTTAATTGAAAATTGTGAGTTATATATATGTTTCTATATATTATTACTTTTAGAGGTAATTATGCTTTGCCTTCTAAAATATGTACCTTTTTGCATTTCATTCGACAAATTATTTTTTACTTCAAAGAACCATACCAACTTTTAAGATATTTGTATATTGCCTCTTAGACTAATTTATAGTGGAATCTTAAGGAATATTCGGTTTACAATGCATCTCGTGATGCATACAAACATTTTAAGTGAGAATGAAATATCTACACTCCTTGGATTATGTGCTATTGACACTTTACCCCTTAAATTAAGCATTGTTGACGAAATATTCCATAATATTTCACCAAAAACTGCTCTAGGGGGCTGTGTGTAAATATTTTGAAAGTTGACATGGTCGTTTAAGACGAAAAATAGTTTGGTGGGTAAAGTATAAGAAGACCCATAGTTCAGTGGGTAAAATATAAATATCCCTTATTTTTAAAAAATTAAATGTTAGAAATATGAAAAAAAACTTAATAAATTAATTTGACATATATAAAGTAAATATTTTTTAAATGTTACAATCATATTATTATTGTATATATACCGGCACACATTTGCACTGATACGCAACTGCATAATTTAATATAAAGTTGATACATTAAATAATACAATTGTGGAAAGTTCCATCAAAAGTTAAAAAAGCATCAAGAAGCTTGTCTGGGTTCAATGATCGCATGTGTCTCATGGATATATACCTCAGTCAGTGGAAAATCTATTACAAGTTGGATTAGCTTGCTTAATTTACAAAAGAATGTTAATCACTTAGGCGATTTTATAAGTTTTCCCAAAATATTTTGTACGCGATGGTTGAGATCTTACAAAATATTTGATATTTTTATTATTTTTTTTTTTAGGAAAATAAGAACAGAGTTTTATATTTTAGATTTAAAATAAGATGTTAAGATCTTATAAATTGAGTTATTTTAGAAAAAGTAAAGAGTTCATAATTAATTTTTAAATTATAAAATGTTCATTTACTTTTAGTTATATGTAATTATAACATAAAACAATAAGGTAAAATGCAAAAATTACATCACTGAGCAAGTTATTCATAGTTTAACTTCATGTTGCACATAATGAATTTTCAAGTCATTCTCACGTCCGAGAGGCCTAAGGGCTTGGGGCATGACAAATTGAATCAAAACCAATCACCAGTCGAATGAATCTAAGTGTCATGCAAGACAAAATGGCTCGCATATAGTAGGTACCATCTTAAACTTGAAGAACAAAGTGATATATCCACGGAAGCCGGCTTTTGTTCCCAAAGGAGCCAGTTCTAAAATCCCAACGTCTGGTAGCTGATTTTGGAATGTATTAACTAGTGACAAAGATGTCACGTATTGAAGGATGTGAGTGATTATGTTACCTCATAGATTCTATATAGAATATAAAGAGTGAAAAGGTCACCTACTTATAAACTTTGGTCAAAGCACAATCATTAAATATTCCTTTTTAGCAAATAGTTCACAACTCAATTTTACTTTGCAGACAGTGAATTTTCAGACAATTCTCCTATGCGCCTGGCATGAGACCCTAGGAGTGACGAATAGTGAGTGATTACAATTAGTGTTCTAAATTATGAGTATTGACCAATTAATGACATTTTTTTTTAAATTCAGATAATTAATGACAAATATATAATGAGATAAAATGTACCAATGAAGGAGCAATTTTATTAACATGTGCCCAACAATTTCATAATTCATTAATTTTCTTACAGCCCCAAGGCAATACTCCATGTGGCAACGCCCTGTTGGCAATCAACATGCAAATCTTTATTTGAATGATGGGATCCATCCGACTAGCTATTAAGTTATAGTCTTATAGAATGTTTTAGATATTATTTTAAATAAATTTATTCAAATATCTACCTACCACTGATTTTCTTATTTCTATAGTCAAAACCCATCGTTTATTCTAAAGTTAAAAGATAAAAATATCACTCAACATGAGAAGTACTTTTTTTTTTTCCTAAAAAAAAAAGTTCTTCCATTCTGATAAGTGTAAAGAAAATACAATAAATTGAAACATGACGAGGAGTGGACCATTCACGGAAGCAAATGTATTATATGATCAAATCTACACGCATTTAATTATTAAATATTTTTGTCTTAAAAGAACAATGTGAATACGTCCCCTTTTCTACCTATCCAATGTATGATAACATGACAACTTCGATAATTTATTTCAAATTGATTAATTAACTTTCTCGTGCTCAAATTTCCATAAGATATTACTGTTCGTATCACGTCATATTGACAAGGGTGGTAAAAAATTGACAAAGATTAATGGTTAATTGTACTTTAAATTAATTAATGCATTAATTAAATGATATAATTTTTGAAAATTTCATTAAAAGTTGGAGTATGAAAAAGCAACAG
>JACFYI010003649.1:49828-60624 GCA_014898755.1 Handroanthus guayacan
GAATTCATGAACTTCGCAGCCTTATCTTTTCCTTTGTCCATCTACCCACATCAAAATCTAGGATCGACAAACGAGGTTAGAAGCTATGAAGAAAATCATAGAATATATATAATAACAAACTAAGAAGTTCTAGGGTTTCCTATCCTGCGCTCTGATACCACCTGTAATGTCCCGGGACCCAAGGACGACCGCCCCTGGGCTGGCAACGCCATCTGTGGGTAGGCAGACCTCTAGTGAGCTAACAGAAAAATAAGAGAAATAACCAAATAGTGCAGTAACATATATATATATATATACATATATACAATCCCAACAACGTTCAGTAACTTATACAACCCATAAAAATAAACCAAAACATAAAGTAATGTATAAATTTCACTACCTAATACAAATCTAATGGCTACAAGCCATTTACATCATTCTTCAGGTAAACTATTGAATTAAACCAAAGCAGAAGAGCTTAAAAACAAACCTAAAGAGCTGCAAATGCGTATTCACCTACACATGGTAACATATTTGAATAAGTCCACTAACTTAGTAAGAAGCATAGCTATGGAATAGAGAAGAATAAGGAAGCCAATAAAAGAGTAAAGAGGCAATAAGCTCAACATTGAAAATGAACATGCCAACGATTGCAATTATCTCACCAGTAATGTAAACGAATGGTTTAGGAAAAGAATAAATGATAGCTCGGTAAGAGTATAAACAATAGCTTGTCAATAGTATAAACAATAGCTCGACAAGAGCACAAATACTAGCTCAGCAAGAGCGTAAACGAGCTTAATCATAATAACCATTAGCGCAATCGTATAGCAAAGGCAGAACTATTATTTGGTGGATCTATCACCCTTATAACTTCATAACAATATATAATCCTTATCCCTCCATAGGTTCCCTCCCTCAAGTGGTCACTCGGAGGGATAATCCAGCCAACTATAGACACTGTTGACGTACCGTGTGTCGTAGACTAGTCCCTGAAAAATCTACCTCCAGGCTTCCACAGGACTATCTGAATGATGGGGAAGCCATCCAGAGGATTCACTGTCGGCCCGACGCCGCCCAGCATCAATCCTGAGACTTCCCAGTGCCCAATAATCAATCAATCAATCGATTTTCAATCAATACAAACAATTAAATTAAAACAATGTGAAGCTTCAACAATAATCAGAATTTGAACATGATCAATAAATCGAATTCAATTAGAAATTCATAACAATAGTCAGAAGTAACAAGATGAAGCTTCACCACAAGTTCAAATTCGGTCAATTAATTCAATTCATTATTTGCACACAGAGCTTTATATGCTTGAATTTAGGAGAGCTTATTGAAGTGAAATATGGACTTAAAATAGCAAAAAAAAGTCAAATTAAAGTTTTGGTTTCATTTCAAGCACAAATGAACGAACAATTTTATTTCAAGATAATATCAAATTTCTCAAACTTATTCTTATTCGCGGTGAAAGAATCAATCGTTAACAAATATCAAATTTGAAATTTTATTTCATTCGAACCTTGGATTAGGAAGAAATTTATTTTTGAAGTTTCTAAAATATTGAAAAGAGGTTAAATTTGCACGAAAAAGGCAAAACGGCTCAAAATCAAATTTAAAACATTCAGGAATAGGCGCGACCGCAGACACAATGGGCGTGAACGGGCGTAAAATGTCCAAAATTTTTGTCCTGGACGCGTTCGCGCACGGTGAACAGTAATCGGGAATTTTTTTTCCCAAACTCGTTGATATATCAAACCTCGAAAAATGAACAAATTAGCATTAGTTTGTTCTAGCCATCATTGAGATTTTTAATTTTCAAGTTTTGAAGAATTTTGGCAAAAATACAAATTTTGGTGTTTTCAAACTATCAAGTTATTTAAGTCCTCTTTTGTCCATGATTTTTACTCCATCAAGTCTCCAACGTGATCAAGAATACAATAGCATAAGATTGAGCCAAGGTTTCAATAGAATCAAGTGTCTCAAAACAAGAAATCTCGATGATATTCCAACAGTACAATTCAATCGATTCAAGAATTAGAATTAACCAATACAAGTTCCAATCCACAGCAAATATGCAAGAGAGGAAATAGCTATGATCCTTACCTTATAAGCCAATCCAAAACTTCATAGTAATGGTTCACCCTCAATCAAAATCTATGGAAATCAAAATCATAAATTTTCATACCATATTCTACACCTATGTAGAAAACACAACATATAACAACTAAAATCCCTATCTTACCAAGTGAGCAACCTTAGTTCCCCTTCCTTGAGTTAATTTTGAATTGAAATTGATGTTGGAAGGTTGAAACTCTTTAAAATAGAAGACAAGATGAAAAGAGTTGGTGTATTGCAAGCTTTTCTTATTTCTTTCTCTCCTTTTCCTTTCTTTCTTTTTTTCTCTCTTCTTGCACGAAAATTGTAGCCCAAAATCTGAAAAGTTGTTGTTTTTCATATAGAAAAGATGTTGGGATTTATTGGGTGTTTTTAAAATTGACGTTAGGTGTCACTTGGTTGTGGATTGTAGCTTATTAGTCCAATTATGCCTTAAGCTTCGTCCAAGATTAATCCCACATATAAAATACAAATATCTTTGGCTACAATATGTGTGTGGGCCGGCTATGTGTGCGTATATATATGTATATATTTTGATTTTATTTCTAGGAGAATTTAGTGTATAATATATAGTGTGATAAATTAAGTTTTGGGCTATAATTTGAACTAAAAGTCATTTCTTGATCCAAAGTAATGTATACAATAATTTTTGGGTGTAAAATAAATCTTTTGGAAGTAATAAAATATTCTTGATTGGGAGAAAAATCTCAAATCGGTGAAAAATAGGGTACCGATTAGGATTTTTCTCAAAAATATTTTCAAACATCTATCGATTAAAAATTGAGAGTTCACAAATCAAATTAGAGAAATATTTGTCTGAGAATTTAATTAGATAAATTTTCTCACTTTAAAATTAAATTAGGGAAATTTTCGGGTTGTCACACTACAAACAGGAATTCTAGAGATTCCGATCGACGATCCGACATCACCCGATTTAAAGTACCTCAGAATTTTTCAGGGCCCAACTTATCACGCATAAAGGCTCAGAACGAACGAATATATACAAATTTATTGGATTCAACCAATCACTTATTCTTATATCAAACAGGTTCAAACAACATAAATTCAAATTTCAAACAGGAACAATGAACGGATTGGATTTTGGACCTCGGACTTAGGAAAAATTGTTTTGAAATCTTTAAAACATCGACACGAGGTGAAAAATGGACTTAAAATAATCAAAAAGGTCAAAAACAAAAAATTAAGAACTGCCACAGGTGCGGACGCGCGGAACAGCCTAGGCTACTGCCTTCGGCGCTCCGCGCTACTGTTCAAGCGCGGTCATGAACGGTAGCATGAATAGTAACTTTTTTTAAAAAAAAAAAAATTCAGAATTTTCAAGAAAACTTTGTGAAACAAGATTTTTAAAATCAAGCCTTGCATTTTTAAAATTTTTCCATGAGATAAATGACATAAGTCAAAAACCTGATTTTTGAAGTTTTGTGTTTTTTTTTTCTTCTTTTTGAAGTCTAATTTTCCAGAGATTCTCTGGACATATTTTCCTTTAAAAATCCAAGTCTCAAGTTCTAAATTTTACAAATGTTTACATATTACATGTTTTAAGTCCAATAAACCGATTTTTGAGGTTGTTATGATTTTTCTGATGATCCATAGTCCAAATCCATTTCCAAGCTAAGGTTTATTCACAAGGATGATCAAGGTCCATTTGATTCCAATATCAAGAAAATATAAGCTCAAGATCATAGAAAAACATATAATAATAACACGAAAGAGCTCATTTTTGGACCATTCATACAAGAAGCAAGATTTTCAGCCAATAGATCATGCAAATCAACTAAAGAAGGGGAGAAAACCATAAACACTCACCTTGGTCCTAAGTTCTTAAAATGGTGGAGATGAGATCCAAGTCTTTGGGGTAATACCTAAAATCATACCATATATTCATATTAAGCTTATATTTCCATAAATCCTCAAGTCTCCACATTATATTAAACACTAAAATCCCAAGCTTACCAATGAAGGATTAGAGAATGTTTTTTCCTTAGTTCTTCCTCTCTTTACAAAAGATAAATTATCTAAAAGTAGTGGTGTTCTTCTCTTTTTGATAAAAATGTAAGGATTTTAAGATGGGTTGAAGAAGAGTTTGGAGTTCGGAGAGTGTATGTAGTATGAGTTGCAAGAGTGAAAGAGTATAGGATGTTTGTCTTGCTTTCCTATCCTAATTATAGAAGAAAAAGGGCCAAGTTGCAATTAACAAATGTTGGGGGCTTTGATCAAAACTTAAGGGATATTACTCACAATTAACACTTGGATTTGGGAGACAAAAATCTCCCCAATTGCTGCTGCTGGCCGAATCTGCTCTTATCCCCTTTTTTCTCTTTCTCTTTTTTTTTTCTTTGAAAAATTGGAATTGGGTCATAATTGCTTGGGCTAAAATTGGAGTTTAATTGGGCCTCATTTGGGCTCAAATAAGCTCATTTTAGACCGAAAAAATGCATAAACGAGTACAAATTTTTTTTTTCAAATGTTTGGAATTTATTTTGATGATAAAACAATTTATACGGTTGTATAATGATTTATCGTTTGTGTAGCACCCCGAATTTAGAGCTTCCGCCCCTAGAATAGATTGCTACTATAATGATATCATTGCACAAATACAAGATAACAACAACGACTTTTATTAAAGATACAACTCTTCAAGGTACATTTTTTCATATTTACATCAAAACAAAAAAGTATGCTAGGCTAACTACAATATTTCTCCATTGCCCTAACCTGCAAAAAATATTTTGATAACGTAAGTTCTGAATGAACTTAGTAAAATTTATAGGTGGATTAGACTGGCAAAAGGTAATAAATGAGTTGGATGAATAAAGGAACAATAACATTAGGATCAATGGAAATAATTATCAAGAAGTGTAAATTGTGGTTGAACTAGTTATTCGGTGAATCTGTCACTTGTATTACTTCAACAATATATCAATCCTTATCCCTCCAATATTTTGTTCTTAACCCTCGACACTTCGAGGGGATCAATAGGCACGATCGACTACGTGCCATGGACCAATTCCCTGGAAAACCTATCTCTAGACAATCGTGGAACTGTCCAACATTTGAAAAATCTCGTAGGAGACTGACTGACGGTCCGATACCGCCCAGCATTCTCACCAGTGGTTCTCGAGCCCAATAATCAATAATATTCAGGTTTCAAAGCAATAAGGTCAATACTTTCAACGATTGAACCAATATTTCCGACAATCAATCAAGATCATCAATAAACACGGGATAAATTCATCAATAAATATTTTGGATCATCGGTAAGAAGCTATAAGAGCATAAAAAGGAATAAAGAGTATAAAGAGATTTTTTAGCTTCTGGATTGGGTGGTGGTTTTCGAATACAAAAATTTGGGGACTTTTATACAATGCTTTAAGTTGAGAAAAATGTATTTCTTTGAAATACGTAAATATTTGAAAACTTTAGAGATGAACTTTCAAATAAAATGCAAATTCTAGGGTATCTCAGCTAACTAGGGTTTATGGAGAAATTAACAAGAATAGAACCATGATTTCAAGGAACAAGAATCATGCATGATGAATAAATTGATAGAGTCGATGAATTAACGAAAAATCGATAAAGAGTAACCATAAATTTTATCTAATATTTCCTTCAAAGGTTTCTCTTAATTTTTCAAGATTCTTCCTCCTTCCTTACTTCTTCAACTCCAAAGTTGGATTTATAAAGATCTAGAAAGGCTTATTGACTAATTTCTAGTTTAAAAAGTAGAATATGAAATTTTGTGTATTTGTGTGTGTGTGTGTGTATGATTTGTGTATATGAAGAAATTGAAGACCACCAACCCCCATTTATAGTTGTAGTTTGAGGGTTTAATTGCAAAAGAAAAATAGTTTAGGGGACTAAGATTTAATTAAAATATAGCTTAGAGAGCTATATGAAAATTAGACAAATGGAGTGGCCAAATAGGAACTTTCCATGTAAGCAAAAATGATAAGAATTTATAAAGATTATGCCATGTAGGAGGGTGATTTGTAAAGTGAAGATTTGAGGATATGATATGAAAAGATTTAGTGAAAAATGGTCCAATAGAATTTTTCCAAACTATAGTGCAAATGGTTAAATAAAAATGTGCCATGGAGGATAATGAGTTGGAAACCTAAAGATTTAAATAAGGTAGCATAGGATCTGGTAGGATTTTTGGTGGCTAAGTGGGATTTTTCCCAAGTATATAAAGTATGACATGGATGGTAAGATAATTGCCAACTAATATGTTGAGGTGTAAAGTCTAAAATTATAGGATAAGGTAAATGCAATTTGTTCCAATGAAATTTGCCAACTAAGGTATTGAGTTGTAAAACTAGATAAGATAAGATAAGGATAAGGTGAGTGGCTAGTTATTTGGCCTTTAAGAAAAATTTGAAAAGGAATTTAAGGTGTAAAAATATTAGAAAATTTTGGGATTTAAGAAGAAATAAAGAATTTTGTGTAACAAATTTTGTGGATGAGTGTAACAACTTTAAAAATCATTAGAGAATATTTAAAACTTGTAGAAAATATTTAAAAATTGAAGAAAATATTTTTATGCATGAGAAGAGACGGATAAAATTTTATTGATAGAGTAAAGAAATTTTATGGGATGTTACACTCTCCTCCCTTAGAAGAATCTGGTCCCCCGATTCTATCCTATTTTAAGCATAAGACAGGTCAAGTAAACTTCTAAATTTTAACATATATAGCTCAAACCTGTTAGTTGGGAAGGTAGGCATATTTTTGCGTGTCTCGTCTTGACATTCTTATGTAGGTTTTTCATTTTCTTTTAAAAAACCTTGGCTTGAGAAATCCTTGTATTCCTAAGTTCCTAATCTTGCTTCCACAACATCTGTAACTCCTTGACTATCTGTATCAATGAGGGCATAAGCTTTGGCCTTTGTCGGGGGTCTCTTACTTAGTTCGAATTGCTGCTGCGGTTGTTTTAAAATCCCTAGATTCGTATTAAAGTTGCGGCTCCTGGGACAATTTTCCCATGGGTGCTGGGAGCTTCTACAATTTAAGCATTTTCCTTGCTTAACCCAACATTAGTCTTCCATATGAGAAAGATGTCCACAGTAGTTGCACCTTCTCATTGTAGTTGTTGGCGCAATGTATGGAACTTTTTGCCCTTATTCATTTTTGAGGAATTTTCAGGAGCAATTGTCATTTCTTCTGCTTGACAATTTTTCTTTCCTTTGTCAAAATCCACTTGTCCCATTCCTTTTCTTTTCTCCATTTTTCATTTAACTTCTGAAGTTCCCAAAATTTATTCTCAATTTCCATAGCTTTTTCCACCGCGCGGTTGTAGTTAGGAAGATCACATGAGACTAAGGCTCGACGGAGTTCTGGCTTTAATCCCTCTATAAATTTCCTCGTCCTTCTACTTTTATCTGTGAAGATATGAGGGGCATATTGGATTAACCTATTATATTTTGCTTCATAATCCATCACAGTCATAGCCCCTTGGATTAAATTCATGAATTCTTTTTCCCTTGCATCTCTCAAAACTTGTGGTCTAAATTTTTGAAAGAATTCTGCCTTGAATGCTTCCCACGTCCAATCTATTCCTTCTTCATTCCATTCCCGTTCAATTATTCTCCACCAGTAGCAAGCGACATCCTCAAAAAGAAAGGTAGCATACTTCACTTGCTGTCGTTCCAAGTAATTAAGAACTCAAAATATTTTCTCGATTTCTTGAATCCATGCTTCTGTCTTTCGATCATCTGATTCTCCCTTAAATCTTGGCGGGTTAAATTGAAGAAACCTAGTCAAGGTTTTATCCTCCATCTCAAAGGTTTCATTTCTACAGTTTCCAACGTTCGCTTCATGTTGACAAAAATCCATAAACTACTGCCATATAGTAAATATATGCTTAGCAGTTGGCAAATTTGTCGGTGGTACGGGTTCTAGAGGTACATCATGGGTTTTATCATTATTTCCATTAGTTAGGTTATTAGTCCTATTAGGATCTTCTCGTCGAGGGCGTCCTCGCTTCCGTGGTTGGTTATCGTGCAGCCGGCTTGTAACACCCGAGAATTCCCTAAATAAAATTCTTGAATCATCGATTTTTTGAAAATTCATTTGATTTTAAAATCGTGCATTGTTTTAAAACCAAAATGCATTTCACGTATTCGAAAATATTTTGAACCAATACACTGCAATTCCACGTCACGTTTTGACCTAAAAATAAGCCCAATACATGTCAAGACCCAACCCAATATATATAGCCACTATTGTTGACCCAATTAAAATTCAAAATTTAAGAAAAAAGCAAAGGAAATCTGGAAAAAAGAGCACAGCCAGCAGCACACAGCAGCAGCAATTTTTTATGGATGGAAGTCCATCCATCCTATATTGTCACATATAACCACCCTATCTATCCCCTAAAAAGTTGATATTGCTTAGAGGGGCTTTGGCTTTTGGATTCTCTGAAATTTTGCCCAAAATCTATCTATAAATAGACCACCAAATGGACTTCAAATCCGCTGCAGAAACACTTCAAACTCTCTAACATCTTCTAGCATTTGAACACTTGCATCTCTTCATCTAGCCTAAACTAGTTACACTAAGGAATTCTAGGGGTGTGAGCTCTCATCCAAATACTTGGTAAGTGACCTTAGTCTTGTGATTTAAGGATGGTTTGTGTTATGGTTTCATAGAGCTTGACATAAATGTATATATGTGGTTATAGGTGTGTTTATAAGTTTGGTTCAACCACATTTACGGATTTAAGCGAAAGAGGTAAGATTTACAGCTTATTCTCCTCTCCATGAGCATGTGTTTCTAGCTTTCTCATTGATTTATAGAGCATGCCTTGAGATAATAAATACATGATGTTCTATGAGCATGTGAACTTGTGATTGTTGTTACTATGCTTGCTATTCCATGCTCAAACTCTTGAAAATAAATCGATCCAAAGCTTGTTGAACTATCTCGAACCATATACCAATGCTTGGGATTGAACTTGAATGTTGGACCATGGATTAGGAGGAGAAACGAACTAAAAATTTGATTAGAAACAAAAGATATGGACAAAACCGTAGGATTGGACGTTGAAACGATCTTTCAAAAAATTTCAAAACCAAAATCCGAAACGATGTTATATAAATGTTTTTATGTATATAAGAATCTCAAAAATGTATTTTTAGATCAAAAATTCAAAGAAAATCAAAAGACAAAAAATTAAATTTTAACCCGAGAGTGAGCGCTTAAGCGCGCGCATTTGGGAGCTCCAACTCCCACTTGGTTCAGAAATTACTGTTCACCGACATTTAAGCACCCAGCTTCTGGCCAAATGTGGTATTTTGGGCGCTCAAGAGCCCGTTTGAGCGCCCAAGCACCCAGTCTCGGTCCAAAATTGATATTTTGAGTTTTAAAACCCTATTTCTTGATATCTTGAGTCCATATCCAACCATCTTAACATAATACAAGTTTTAAAACGTAATCCCACTAGTTCATGGTCAAATTTTTGAATTGATTGATTGATTGAACACGTCTTGGCCTATTGAAATGCTATTGTTATTGATGGCCTTAGAACGTTATGCTTTGCCAGCTTATTGATTGATTGTTATATTGTCCATTTCGTTCTAAAGCCATATGATTGATTGATTAGGGCCCATGTGGGGATTTCTTGGGGGCCAAACTCGGGCAGTGTCGGACTGTCGATTAGGACCCACTAGCCCCTGATTGTTGGGTAGTTCGGATGAATTCTGGAGGTAGAATTCTGAAGCACTACCCTAAGCACGTACGTCGGCTGTGCTTCTTGTTGATTGATGCTCCTACGGGAGTTAGAGGGATAAGGTGAAATGTAAATGATGAAGATATAAGGGTGATAGACCTACCAAAAGATTGTTTCAGCCTATGGACTTGAATGTGATAATATATGTATATATTGATTGTTTTGAATGTTTCGATTGCTATTCCTATCACATTCTTGTATTGTTATTGATATGCTCATGTTCTTTGGAATTCTTATCCTCGTTTGCATGCTATAAATTTTACTGGGTCAATGGACTCATGACCCTATTTAACATGTAGATTCTTGATTCTTGATCGATTGAATGATTGAAGCTTTAGATGGAATGTATAGCTTATTTTGGTTTTTGACATCTCTCTTGTATTAAGGTTTAGCATATCTTTTGAACCAATGAACTTAGATTGTATAGTCTTGTGGCTTGTAAGCTTATGCTAGGCCATCATGTATTTTGAAACATTTGGGATGTAATGATATTTATGATATGGAACTTAGTTGGGATTGTGTATTGATTTATTGGACTTAGTTTGAATAGTTGTAATGTGTTAGTTTCTATATCGACTTCTGAATGTGTTGGTACTTAGAACGTATAGAACGCGAGTGATGCATCTCGGGTCTCTGGTTCGCATATCCCCGGGATTTCGAGGGGCGTCACAAGTGGTATCAAAGCCTAGAATAAGAAATCCCGTTAGTTTAGAGCTATAGAATTTTGCCTTTGACCTCATTTTTTCCACTATTGACTTTATTTGTTCTCTTGTGGCACTAGATAGACAAGGGCAAGGGAGTAGCTAACCAGTGGATGAGTTCTGAGTCCGATCACAGCGATAGCGACAGCAATATCGGGCCTTTGAAAAAGCCTAGGATCACGGATTGAGATAGGGAGATGGAGAAAAAGGAAGAGGAAATCGAGTATTGGAGGCATGTATAT
>JACFYI010000365.1:63182-74353 GCA_014898755.1 Handroanthus guayacan
AGCACATCAGACAAAGTATTCATTACATCCTAGAGGAACGAAGATGTATAAGGACCTAAAACAAAAGTTCTGATGGGACGTGATGAAGAAGGACGTAGTTGAATATATTTAGAAATGTCTGACCTATCAACTTTTGAAAGTAGAATATCAAAGACTCTCTGGAAAGTTATAGCCACTCCCAATTCTAAATTAGAAGTAGAAATAGATCACCATAGACTTCGTAACAGGTCTACTTGTGGTACAAAGTGGATATGTCAGTATTTCGGTTATGGTTGACAGGCTTACCAAATCAATGCATTTTTTGCTTGTCAAAACCCAGATGTTGAGAAGCTCGCCGAAATTTACGATTACATGGGATATCTCAAAGTATTGTCTCCGGCAGAGATCCAAAATTTATGGCGAAACTATGGAGAAGCCTACAAGAGCATCTGGGGACGAAATTGCTATTCAGTACTGCTGCTCATCCCCAGACAAATGGATAGTCGGAGAGGGTAATTCAAACACTAAAAGATATGCTATGAGTATGTGTTTTGAATTTTTCGGGAAATTAGGATAGGCATCTATGTTGGTAGAGTTCGCCTAAAATAATAGCTACTAAGCTTCTATTCAGATGGCCCTATAGGAGGTGTTGTATGATAGAAAGTGCAGATCATCCCTTCATTGGGATATAAACGAGACCAAGAGCATCTCGAATTTAGAAAAAAATGCACTGCGACCTGAGATGATCTAAGAAGCTATAGATAAGGTTCAGATCATCAAGAAGAACATGAAAATAGCTCAGGATCGCCAAAAAAGCTACGTTGATAAGCGTAGGAAAGATTTGAAATTCAGCATGGGAGATCGGGTATTTTTGAAAATTACTCCACAAAAAGGAATTCGGAGAATGGGCAAGGCTGGAAAACTGAGCCCTAGATATACGGGACCATTCGAGACCGTAGAATGAATCGATCCTATAGCATACCAACTAGATCTTCCGCTGAACCAAATTGGGATCCATAATGTATTACACGTATCCTAGCTACAGAAATACTATCCTGATCCCTTGCACGTTATCGAACATCTTGATGTTCCCCTCCAAAGTTACCTCACCTATACAAAATAGCCTGTCGGTATCCTAGATTTCCATGTTCGTGAACTTAT
Organism: Handroanthus guayacan; assembly: GCA_014898755.1. Classification (NCBI taxonomy): domain Eukaryota; kingdom Viridiplantae; phylum Streptophyta; class Magnoliopsida; order Lamiales; family Bignoniaceae; genus Handroanthus; species Handroanthus guayacan. The sequence goes on from JACFYI010000365.1 coordinate 64,323, forward strand.
GAATAGTAGGATAACGCAAGTTAAGGTTCTTTGGAGAAATCAGAAAGTAGAAGACGCAACATAGGAATGTGAGGATGAAATGTGGGACAAGTATCCTCACTTGTTCAAATAAGGTATGAATTTGGAGACCAAATTCTTTTGAGGGGGATAGTGTAACACCTAGAAAATTTTCCTAATTAAAAATTTTGAACCATCACTTGTCGAAAATTACTTCAATTTCAATATCACGAAAAAATATTTTAACCTCAAAATAAGTTTTGTGTATCTGAAAAATTTTTGTGCATTTGAGCTTCAATTTCATGTCCCGTTTTGACCCAAACGAGGCACAAAAGTCCGTTAAACAAGCCCAATTCTTGGCCCAAATCCTAGCCACTATTGTTGACTCAAAATGGCATCTTTGATCATCAAAAAAAAAAAAAAAAGAAAAGAAAAAAAGCTGAAAATCAGAGGCTGCAGCTGGCAGCTGTGGATGGGATTCCATCCATCACAATTTTGTCCCTAATCGTGCTATGGAAGTTTCCCAAATTGCATTAAAGGGCTTCAATCAATTGATTCTTCCTTTAAAGCCTCATTTTCCCTCTATAAATAGCCTTATTTTGAAGACTTGTTCTTCTTGCTCAAACACTCTCAACTTGCACACTTCTTGCATTTTAAACATTTCACATCTTCAAAGAAATCTTGCTAAGGGGATTTAGGTGGTGACTTCTCTAACCATTGGTAAGTTAGCTTAAGATTGATAATTTAAAATGTATATAATATAGTATGATGGACCTTAACATTAAGTGTGATTGTTATTATAGGAGCTTGAATCTTAAAGCTTGGAACCAACTTATCCTTCATACGTCTAGACTCCAAAAGGTAAGACTTATGGTTTACCTAATCCTTCTTATGAGCATATGATTCATGTTCTTGCTTTGAATAAATCATCTTGCTTTAAGCTATTGAGTATCTTGATCATATATGAAATGTTGTTGAAATGAGCTTATATATATTGTTGCCATCATTGTTTCCTATTGTTATAAGCTCTATTCCATATTATGTAAATCCAAAGTTCCATTGAATACGCTTGACCTCATCACCTATGCTTTGGATTGAGAATGTATATTGGACATTGGACTAAGAGGTGTAAAAGAACTAAAGTTTGGATGAAAAATAAAGGATATAGACTAAAAACATACTTTTCGACACGTTCACAATCTTTTGAAAACTCCTAAACTAGATTTTAAAAATTATGATTTAAAAATATTTTTGCATAAAAGAGAACCCTAAAAATGTGGTTTTGGATCAAAAATTGAAAGAAAATCAAAAGACAAAAAATTGAATTTTGACTCGAGAGCAGGTGCTTAAGCGCTCAACTTGGGCGCCCAAGTACCCAAGTCGACGCTCAAGCACCCACCCTGGCGCGCAAGTGCTCAGCTTCGTGGCAAAATTTCCTATTAGGGCACTCAAGTGCCCGTTTGAGCGCCCAAGCACCTATTTCCATAAAGAAACTCAATTTTTCAAACCTTATTTTGACGTACTGAATCCATATCCGATTTTTCAAACGTGATTTGAACTTTGAAATGAATACCCTCTAGTCCATAGTCAAATTCTGAAATGATCAAATGACATGCTTGGCCAATTCTGAAATGTTTGTTTGAATCTTATGGCCAATCGAAATGGTGCCCGCAGTGGCTTTATATGAATGATCAAGTGTCCTATTTGATTCAAGCCTAAATGAATGAACGAATGTTGGGCCTGGGGATTTTTCTTGAGTACCGGATTTGGGCAATATCGGATTTACGATCAGGACCTTCGGTGTAGCAACTTGAAAAATTCCATCCTACGAAATAAGATTGAGGAATTTTGATGATGAATAAATAAGTAGTTTAATTTAAAGAATATTTTGATTTGGAATATATTTGGAGACTTTAAGTTTGAGGATTGAATCCAAACACACGCACAAAAGAATGTTATCCTCGGATGCCACTGTCTTAGCAATACATCCAACTTGCAAGGCTTCAAAACCCATCTTTTTCTCATCAAAACGATCCATATTATATACCGTTAGAAGCCTCAACAAGTGTAGATGGCTCTAAAATCAAGAATTACTCAAAAATATAGAGAAAAATGTCTAAAAATGGCAATGGAATATGACCTGCCAAGGCTGCCAAGGAGCAGTGGCAGTGGTAGGAAGGATGTTTGAAGTGCTATAAATGAGGTTACAGCCGTTAGATTGTTGATCAAAACCTACCATTGGAAAGATCATTGAGTTAGGATATTTGCAGAAGCAAGAAACTTAAAAATTATGTGGATTGGTGCCAATTAGTGACTCCATGGATGTTAAGGGGTGTTGAGTGAGTAGAAGTAAGTTTTGTCCCACGTTAGAAAATTTATGAACTGAGAAAGACTTGTGCAGTATAAACTCCTTATCTCACATTAGAAGATTTAGGAAGTGGGAAGCCTTAGTTAGCTTATAAAAGCTTGTGCTTGGCTAGTCCATCTCCCACCAAAAGATAATTCTTTCTCTACCTCCATCCCTCTGCTCTTTGATAAAGTTGTTGGATTATTAACTTCGATGACTGAGCACGGATCAAGGAGACACTACGGTGCAGTACTAAGTGTTCGTACCATTTTGTTTTCGGAAGAAAAATTGTTATACCCACACACCGATAGTGGGGCAATACTTTCTTCTGAGTAGTGAGGAAAAATAGTTAGAATCGTGATCGTGATAAGTAAGGACTTCAAAGGAAGGAGTTGGGGATTTCTCACTCTTGCCACATCAATATTTGGGTAAGTAAGAATGTTAGATTATATGTATATGTCATGTTAAGATTTGAGATCCATTGAAAGTGATTTAATGAATTATATGCATATGTAATTCGTGGTATGATAACTAGCGATGAAGTTCGAATATGTTGTGGAAATTATTAATAGGAGATGAGAAAACTAAATGAGGTTCTTGATGATGGAAAACATATGAAATTATGGGAGAATTTAGTAAGGTTTAATGTGATGGAATCTAATCAAACACACCCACACTTCTTAACTCTCGGAACTCACTATCTCTCTGCACTAACCTCAAGTTCTAAATCTTCAAAACCTACTTTAATCTCTTCAATTCGGCCTATATAATATACCATTAGAAAGCTTATCGAGTGTAGATAACTATAGAACTAATAAACATACAAAACTATCGAGAGAAACATCCAAAAATGCCTTTAGAAAGCAACCTGCCAAGGCCACGGGAACAGGGGTCAACAACGAGGGATAAATTTGAACAGGTATAGACGACGGTTCATTTATTGAATTTATTTTCCTAGGCCTGAAGTTTAAAAAGGATTCGTTTATTGAATTTATTTTACTTTATATTTTCATTTCGGTTAATATCAAATCCTTAAATGTGTTTATAAATTATTCTTTTGAAATATTTTGAGTTTCATATTGGTTTTTACGTTCAAAATCCAACTCGAATCATTAGCTTTCCTGATTGTTCGAAATTCCCATTTTTTGGATCAAAACTATGAACTGGGCTTTCTAGCGCCCAACGTAGTTTTCAAGTTTTATGTTTTGAATTTGATTTGCCAAACCAAGTCCATAATTCACTCCTTTGAAATGACTTAAGGTATCAAATAAATCTACTAAGTTTGAGGTCCAATCGGAATTGTTTAATAAATCTCTTGATCACGTGAATTTGTGCCTAGATATGACTTGATGTCCAATCATGATGTATCTGTTCTGAAATTTTTGCCCTATGTGGCTATCCGTTCAAATATGTTCTGTCTTTTTTGAAATTCATACCCATTGGGGTCATTCATTTAAAAATGTTCTATTATTCTAAAGCTCATGCCTGACGAGGCTGCTGTTCGGATATGATTTGTTTGTTCTGAAAATCACGCCCAACGGGGCCTATGATTGAATGTCTTATTTTTTCCAAGCCTAAATGACTGAATGATTGTTGAGCCCTGAGGGTTTTCTTGGGTAGCAAATTTGGGCAATATCGAATTGATGATCAGGATCCTTGGAAATGCCCGACTGTTGGGTAGTTCGGAGAAACTCTGCCAGTAGGGTTCTGAAGGGCTACTCTGAGCACATGATCAATCGTGCTTCAAAATATATGTGTGCTGCTCGAGAGGCCACCGAGTTAGCAATTTGGAGGGATAAGGTTATATGAATGTTTGGGAATGATAAGAGTGACAGACTCACCAAATAATTGATTCAGCTTTAAACGTTTATTGACATGAATTTGAAATTATTTATAAGATATTATTTGAAACGACTGTTCTGAATGTTCTGAAAGCCTGTTTGAAAACACCTTCATGTTTTGTTCTCCGTATCATATTCGTTGACATCTCGCACTCCTTCAGCCTTACATGTTTGAGGACTTGAATATGTTAATCATTCGTAACACCAGTTTTGAAAGTTCTAATTCAATAATTATTATCATTTTCAAGGTCTGTTCTTGCCATACTTTTGTACTCTTCATCTTATGCCATGAGCTTTACTGGGTCAGTGGACTCATGATTTCATTATCAATGTGTAGGAACTAAATTCTGAAAGCTCTGAGACATTACCTTAGCACTTTGGATTGACTTGGCCATTGTAAATGTAATTTGTATGTCTGAAACAAGTTTAAGGTTAGCTTGAATGTACCGTTTGTAAGCATTAGTGTATTTAGCCAAGTTGAACTTGTGCGGAACTTTAGAAATGATTGGTTTGTATTTGTGAATCCTATTATGTAACTTGGAAGCATTCGGCTTGTAAATCTCGGAATATTTTGGGATATTAAGTAATGAATGAAATTTGGATATTCTGTTTTTGGGTTTTAGCTCGTTTCAATTGAGAGTAGCACTCCGGATCTCAAAGCAGAATGCACTGGGATCTGGGGTGTTACAGGTGATATTAGAGCTCTGGGTTTCTGTTGGAAACAACCCGGGCTACGCTGGAATTAAATCTTTGGGATAAGAATTGTTTTAAACTATATCGTAGGCTTGAGTTAAATTAAGTTGTGATCATTTGGATGATGGGTAATGCTTAAAGATATCAAATTGCGTTTGAGAGGCCTACCAATTTGAGAACTGCTATAATTATGCATTAGTCATTCGATTTTAGAAAGTTGAGATAGGCGCAAACAAGTTGTTGAATTGATTTGTGGTAAATATCGACTCTAGTAACTTTAGGAAGAGATGAATGAAGGAACAAAGCTTTGGTATATCAATAGGCCTAGGGTTTTGGAAACCCTAGTATTTAGATAGAGTCATTATTATATCTACGATTTTACTAGCCGTTCGTGATTATTGGTAATGCCGAGAATGATTGGAGTGGATATCCGAGATGAAAACAAGGAGATAAGGGATCCAGAGCAGGATCCTAATCAAGTTAAGATTGGTTAGAGGTTGAAATGTTGAATACACCTACAAATATATGCATTGGGAACCTATGTGCATAAGTACTTGTGAAGTGACATATGGCAGTAACTTCAGGTATGCCAAATTTTGTAATAGCCTAATGACATTACTAATGGTTATATAACCACTTCCTTTCACTCATTTTGTAAGGTGAATTAGTAACCATATTTGGTTGGGAAATAAGAAACTCTTGGACTTAATGAACATCCGTACTTATTCAGGTTGAAGTATGAATTTGAGGGCTAGATTCTTTTAAAAGGGGGAGATTGTTGCAACCTGAAAAATTCTATCCTACGAAACAAGATTGAGGAATTTTGATGATGAATAAATAGGTGGTTTCATTTAAAGAATATTTTGATTTGGAATATATTTGGAGACTTTAAGTTTGAGGATTGAATCCATACACGCACAAAATAAAATTATCCTCAGATGCCACTATCTCAGCAACACATCCAACTTGCAAAGCATCAAAATCTATTCTTTTCTCATCAAAATGACCCATATTATATACCGTTAGAAGCCTCAACGAGTTTAGATGGCTCTAGAATCAAGAATTACTGAAAAAATATGGAGAAAAATGTCCAAAAATGGCAATGGAATGTGACCTACCAAGGCTGCCAAGGAATAGTGGCAGCGACAGGAAGGATGTTTGAAGTGCTATAAATGAGGTTACGGCCATTAGATTATTGATCGAAACCTACCATTGGAAAGATCATCGAATTAGGATATTTGTAGAAGCAAGAAACTTCAAAATTAAGTGGATTAGTGCTGATTAGTGACTCCATAGATGTTAAGGTGTGTTAAGTGAGTAGAAGTAAGTTTTGTCCCACATTGGAAAATTTGTGAAGTGAGGAAGACTTGTGCACTATAAACTCTTTATCCCATATTGGAAGATTTAGGAAGTGGGAAGTCTTAGTTAGCTTATATAGCTGGTACTTGGCTAGTCCATCTCACACCAAACAAAAGATAATTCTTTCTCTACCTCTATCCCTCTGCTCTTTGATAAAGTTGTTGGATTATTAATTTTGAAGACTGAGCACAGATCAAGGAGACACTACAGTGCAGTACTAAATATCTGCACCATTTTGTTTCTGTAAGAAAAATTGTTATATGCACACACCGATAGTGGGGCAACATTTTCTTCTGAGTAGTGAGGAAAAATAGTTGGAATCATGATCGTGATAAGTAAGGCCTTCAAAGGAAGGAGTCGAGGATTTCTCACTCTCACGACATCGATATTCGGGTAAGCAAGAATCTTAGATTATATGTATATGTCATGTTAAGATTGGAGATCCATTGAAAGTGATTTAATGAATATATATTCATATGTAATTTGTGGTGTGATAACTAGCGATAAAGTTTGAATATGATGTGAAAATTATTGATAGGAGATGAGGAAACTGAATGAGGTTCTTCATGATGGAAAACATATGAAATTATGGGAGAATTTAGTAAGGTTTAATGTGATGGAATCTAATCAAACACGCCCACACTTCTTTATTCTTGGAACTCACTGCCTCTGTGCACTAACGTCAATTTCTAAATCTTCAAAACCCGCCTTAATCTCTTCAATTTGGCCTATATGATATACCGTTAAAAAGCTTATCGAGTGTAAATAACTATAGAACTAATAAACATACAAAACTATACAGGGAAACATCCAAAAATGCCTTTAGAAGGCAACCTGCCAAGGCCAAGGGAACAGGGGTTAGTAACGAGGGATAAATTTGAATGAGTATAGACGACGGTCCAACCATTGGATTGTCAATCAATGGTAATCGTTAGAAAGAGCATTGAGTTAAGTTAATTATAGAGAAAAATCCTATTGTTAAAGTATTAGGAATTTCGATATAAAATGAATGTTGTCATATGTTAACCAAGAAATCTTGGTATTGAATGCTAGGTGCTATCATTTGGGGTATTTTAGGAATCTAGGAACGTATTGTGGATTGAGATCAAAGGACCGAAGATAAGACTTATGGATTCTTTTCCTTGCTTCTATGAACCTATTACCATCTTTGATATCTTGATATAATTGAGCTTGTACGTTAATATTCTTGTTGATACATTTGTATTCCCATGGCTCAATACTTGTGATCCTTGTTATGATCATGATTATCCTTGAAAATATGTTGATATGTTTGCCTATAAATATTGGACCTTGGACTATGTTTGGATTCTTGTGACAAAAATGAAAGAAATAGACATTATCGACTTGAACACCTGATATGTGAATTTGAGTGTCATATTCCAATGATTTATAAAATGGACTTAGGAAATTATGATATACAAATGTTTATGTGTATAAAAGAACCCAAAAAATATGATTTTGGATCAAAAATTCAAAGAAAATTAAAAGACGAAAAATTACATTCTCAACCGAAAGTGAGTGCCTAAGCGCTCAATTTGGGCGCTTGAATGCCCAAGTTGGCGCTTAAACGCCACTCTAGCACTCACAACATCAATTTTTCCAGTAGCTTGGGTGCCCAAGCGCCCAGCTTCTGGGCAAAAATTTTATTAGGGCGCTCGGAGCGCCCAAGCTCCCATTCCCGTTTTGATTTTGATTTTCAAATGTAAACCTATATATCCCTCTTTAAAATGATTTATAACTTGAAAATAAGTTTTTCTAGGTCCGAAGTTTAAAAAAGGATTCGTTTATTGAATTTATTTTACTTTATATTTCCGTTTCAATTAATATCAAATCCTTAAATGTGTTTATAAATTATTCTTTTGAAATATTTTGAGTTTCGTAATGATTTTTACATCCAAAATCCAACTCAAATCATTGGCGTTCCTATTGTCCCAAATTTCCATTTTTCGATCAAAATTATGAACTAGGCATTCTAGCACCCAACTTAGCTTTCAAGTTTTATATTTTGATTTTGATTTGCCAAACCAAGCCCATAATTCACTTCTTTGAAATGACGTAAGGTTTCAAATAAATTTCCTGAGTTTGAGGTCCAATCGGAATCGTTTGATAAATCTCTTGATCACGTGAATTCGTGTCTCAATATGTCTTGATGTCTAATCATGATCTATCTGTTCTGAAATTTATGCCGTATGTGGCTATCCATTCGAATATATTCTGTATTTTCTGAAATTCATGCCCGATGTGGCCATTTGTTCGAAAATGGTCTATTGTTCTAAAACTCATGCCTGACGAGGCTGCTATTTGGATATGATCCATTTGTTTTGAAAATTGCGCCCGATGGGGCCATATGATTGAATGTCCTATTTATTCCATGCCGGAATAACTGAATGATTGTTGGGCCCTGTAGGTTTTCTTGGGTACCGAATTTGGGCAATATTGGATTGACGATCAGGACCTTTGGAAATTCCCAACTATAGGGTAGTTCAGACAAACTCTAGAGGTAGGGTTCTGAAGGGGCTACTCTGAGCACACGATCGACTGTGCTTCAAAATATATGTGTGCTGCTTGAGTGGCCACTTGAGTTAGCAATTTGGAAGGATAAGGTTATATCAATGTTTGGGAATGATAAGAGTGACAGACACACCAAATAATTGATTTAGCCTTAAACATTTATTGACATGAATGTGAAATTGTTTATAAGATATTGTTTGAAACGACCGTTCTGATTGTTCTGAAAGCCTGTTTGAAAACACCTTCATGTTTTGTTCTCCGTATCACATTCGTTCACATCTTGCTCTCCTTCAGCCTTACATGTTGGAGGATTTGAATATGTTAATCATTCGTAACACCAGTTTTGAAAGTTCCAATTCAATAATCATTATCATTTTTACGGTATGTTCTTGCCACACTTTTGTACTCTTTATCCTATGCCATGAGCCTTACTGGATTAGTGGACTCATGATTTCATTATCAATGTGTAGGAACTAAATTGCAAGATGCACTTGAAAGCTCTGAGACATTACCTTAGCACTTTGGATTGACTTGGTTGTTGTAAATGTAATTTGTATGTTTGAAACAGATTTAAGATTAGCTTGAATGTACCGTGTGTAAGCATTAGTGTATTTAGCCAAGTTGAACTTGTGCGGAACTTTAGAAATGATTAGTTTGTATTTGTGAATCCTATGATGTAAGTTGGAAATATTCGGCTTGTAAATCTTCGAATATTTTGGGATATTAAGTAATGAATGAAATTTAGATAATCTGTTTATGGGTTTTAGCTCATTTCGATCAAGAGTAGCACTCCGGATCTCGAAGCGGAATGCACTGGAATTCAGGGTGTTACACTTGGAAATCCCCAACTGTTGGGTTCTTCAGACGAGCCTTGGAGGTAAAGTTCTGAAGGACTACTCCAAAGCATGTCGGTCGGCTGTGCTTTAATATGTAATGAATGCTTCTAGTAGGAGTTTGGAGGGATAATGATTTTATATGATATTTGTTGGAGTTATAAGGGTGACTGACCCACCAAATTGCTTGATTCAGCCTTATGACTTGAATGTGATAAATGATTTATGTTATATGATTGTCCTAAACGTTCTGAATGTTTTCAAAATGCTAATGAATCACATTCATGTTTCGTTATTGATATACTCATTATTTGAACTCCGTATTCTTGTTTTCTTGCCATAAGCTTTTTCGGGTCAGTGGACTCATAATTCCATTAACATCATGTAGGTTCATGAATCATGAGGATTGAATGATTGAAAGCTCCAAGT
>JACFYI010000365.1:75777-112619 GCA_014898755.1 Handroanthus guayacan
AAATAATTTTCTTTTCACTTGAAAATTTATTATATCTCACTTTAAGAATTTTTTTGATTTCTTCACAATTAAATTTCTCGGTAAAGAGAAATTTGTTTTAAAAATTTTCTTCAGCCCAAAAACTTATTAAAACCACCTTACTAACTTCAAAATAATATTTTGGGCCCAAAACATTTTTCAAATTTCAATTTAAACCCCAAGTTTTAAAAAGTTTAAAACCTAATACTGTTTTAAACGATTTTAATCGCTATTGTTCGAAAAATTTTAAACGGCAAAAATATTATGGTTTAACAACTGAAAATTCTCTAATTAAATATCAAATTGAGACAATTTTCCTAATTAAGTCTTTAAACTCTCAATTTTATCAATAAATATTTTTATAACGTTTTGAGAAACAACTTCAATCGATAAACATTTTTCCGCCGATTTGAGACTTTTCTCTCAATCGAACATATTTTATCACTTCCAAAAAATGTTATTTTGGTATTTTATACTCCAAATTAATCTTCCCACCAAGCTAATGAGATAGAACAAAATAAATTGAAAAATGGCAAATAAATCCCATGTCTCATTTCATTAGAATTTCCATTTGAATTTGAGTGTAATGTCCATTAGAATTTGCATTTGAATTTGAGTGAAATGTCATTAGAATTTGCATTTGAATTTAAGTGAAATGTTCATTAAAATTTGCATTGAATTTAAGTGAAATGTTCATTAGAATTTGCATTGAATTTGAGTGTAATCTCCTTCTTATTATTCTTCTTCTTCTTCTCCTTGACCAATTTATTCTCCCTATTTTCTCTCAAGAAATGTTCTTCATCATCTCCTCAAAATTCTCTCAAATTTATTGAAATCAACTTTGGAATTTTAACCACAAAGGTGAAAAGAGAAGGTAAGTATACTTGACAAGTTTCTTTTAGTTTGAAGTTGGGTTTTATGGTTGAAGAAACATGAAGTAATCTCTCCTATGATGTTGATTGTTCTAGGAATGGTTTAAGATTGGGAGAAATTCCATCCTCTTGAGGATTATAGACTAAAGAGGTAAGAAATTTGATTGATTCATGGTTTTCATGAGTTTTCTTTTATCTTGAAATCCATTGTATTAATTTGATTTGGGAATCTTGATAATTGATTTAGAATTGGGAATCTTGATGATTGATTTAGAATGATGTTTAGATTTGGGATAGAAGTGTTAAAACTTGAAGATTTAAGCTTAAATTCCAGCACACACACAACCAAGTTGTCTTGATTTGCTACTGTCACAGCACAACCTCTCACTTTGAAAATTCATAACATAAGTTTTCTTGCTCCATAAATTTCACATGAGGTACCGTTAGAAATCTATTTGAGTTTAGATGATGTTAGACCCAAGAATCACTCAAAAATAATGAGGAAAATGGGGATAAATCCATTTGAAACGAACCTGCCGTTTTACCGAAAATAGGGAAAGTCTTTGTCACTACCCTAAGTATAAAAATTTATATATGGAGATCCTTACATCCAAACAAAATCCACAAGACCCACCATTGGAAACCTTATTGAGAGTAGTTATCATTAGAATCAAGAATCACCCAAATCCATGAAGAAACAAGTCCAAAAACACTATTTAATCCGAACATGCCAGTAGACTCGGGAAACAGAGTACCCACTGGAATGCAGCCTAACGCACCTCTCAACTTTAACTCATTGGAAACCACTTATTTCTTCACCAAATCAATCCCAAAAATAGCCGATAGAAATCTTGTTAAGTGTAGATGATGATAGAATCAAGAATCCTTGAAATCCCTTAAGGAATGTTCCTAGAAAATTCTTTAAAGCCAAACATGTCACACTACCTTTGATTTACGTCAGAACCATCATTCAATTTCAAAAATTTATAACTTACAAACTGCTCGTCGGATTTTCAATATAAAATCACTGTTAGAAACCTTGTCGAGTCTAGATAGTTGTAGAACCAAATTGCCAATTTTAACTCAATAGAATATATTTTTAAATTGGCCGAGGAATTCACTGCCAGAATTTAATCATGGATTTTATATGATATGAAGATATATTCTAATATCTAGGTGATCTTGATGTTAATAGATTAAATTTAATCAATGGATTAGACAATCTCGATATCATCTTGAGAATTAAAGCTTAAGGACCAGAGGTAAGGGTTATTACTGTAATCATTCTCAAATTTTCTACCATGATCATGTTCGATCCTTGTTCCTATTATTAAAAACATTGAGCTTTGGACTTGTTGAATATCTTGTTGAATTTCTTGGTACCATACACTTGTTCGATCATGAATAAGGAATTGTCAGACATAAGAGACTCATAACAACATTTAGAATTACTTGATTTGAAATCCTAGTATTTTGATAATGGGATTTTGGACAAAATACTTACAAACATTAACTCGGACAAAAATGAATTTTACGTGAACTTAGTTTAAATATTTTGTACTTGATTTTCATATTTTAAAAATATTTTAGAACCTAAACTTCCTTGTTATTTGTTTGAGCATTTTGAATATATAAAAATCTAAAGTTTACAACAAGAATTTAAGTTTAGAACTTGTCAAATGAATTATTTTCAAAGTAGGAAATTTTTATAAGTTTTCCTTTATTTATTAAGAGTATTTTGAAAGTAGAAATATTTAAATTTAAAAGCAATTTGCCCAATTCCCAAATTTTAGTCCATACCTCATCTTCTTTAAATGTTTTGATTTCAAATTGATTTTCTCATGTCCGATGATTCATTCTAAAAGTTATATCCAATGTTCCAAAACCTCCATGATTGATTTATTGTTATGACCGAATTCTCGAAATCTACTGCATGATTGTTGGGCCCAGGGAGCCTCAGGAGGAACACTGGGTGGCATCGGGCCGACAGATGAACCTCTGGTAAGTTTTCCATAGTATACAGTTGGACCTAAGCTTGGTTCCAATTGTGGGTAGCTCCAAGGAGTCCTGGAGGTAGGATTTCCAAATAGGTACTCGGAGACTTGTGGTCGACCGTGCTGCGGCGGCTGTTTCTCTAGATTGATTGGCTCTTCTTGAGTAACTACTTGGGGAAGCAAACGAAGGAATAAGGATGATATTGTATTGAAGTTATAAGGGTGACAGATCTACCAAATACTATTTCAGCCATATTTATTTCGATATTCATAGTTATTGCTAAAATTTGAGCTCATGGTTCAATTCTGTTACGGATTGTATTGTATGAATATCGAATTTTTGTTACTGAGCCTTTGGGCTAACTGAACGTTTGTGAAATCATGATATCAATAGTTCTTGAAATCTGTTCATTCGCGTTGATATCTCAAAATCCTGAAAAACATGTCTTTGCTACCCTTGCTCATGATTATGATAATAATTCTTGCTGAGTCAGTGGACTCACCCTTAACTCTACTATTGTAGAAACTTAATTTCAGAAATTGTCATGAAGAGTTCAAAGCCTAGGAAATAGAATTTCTTAGTATCAATGATTATGTAATAGCATTAGGTAGGGTAGAGACTCAAAGATGTAATTGTATGATTGAACAAAGTATTGAAGATGATTGTGTTCCTGTTGATTTTAAGGTTTAGTTTTATTATTTATGTACGTGAGTAGCGTTTCGGACCTAGGAGCAGATGCTCTAGGATCCGAGGCGTTACATAACTAATCAAGCCCAATAACCTGGTAGAATTCAACCCAACTAGGTGCTCGACTTCCAGTCTCAACTGCAAAACTACAGTAGTCAACCAGCAACCTATCCATCGCCTATCGCTATGCCAGTAACGAAATTTTAATAGGACAGATGCCGCACATCGCAGCCACCAAGTAGAGATATTTAGCATCATTTACATCGAATATAGGGATACCCCAACATATCTAATCTTAATAAACCCAAGAGCTTACCCCTCAAGTATGTAACATCATATAATTTGAACTGCAAATGAGAGAAACCATCGTTGGCTAAAAGATCTGCCACCGAGTTACCTTTCCTATAGATATGTGTGAACTTAACCTCAATGAGCTCAGTTAACTTGTGAATTTTCTGAACGAGGTACTGCAACTGCCATCGACCAAGCTGCGGAGGTGAAAGCATTTGCAAAGCAACCATTGAGTCTGTTTCAACCCATACATTGACGAAGTTTTCAGAGAAGTGCAAATCCAAACCACGCCAGATTGCATAAAGTTCCGCAAAGCAATTTGTCTTGTCCCTAAAAAATTTAAAAAATATGAGCAACAACTGACCATCATAGTTCTGAACCACTCCTGTAGCCATCACTGGGCCAGGGTTGCCCCTACATGCTCTATCAGTGTTCAATTTTAGCCAACCATGACTAGGCTTGAGCCACCTAACCATCTTGACTTGCTTTTGCTTACCTGAAGGCAAGGTTATCCCCAAACCCCATGCAACGTGCTTGAACCCATCCCAAGACTTAGCTTTAAACAATTTAGCAGCAGCTAAGTGAAGTAAATAGGCAGTAATTCTCCAAATTGTTCTGTCAACAGAGAACGGAATGTTCTTATGTTTTCTATCATTTCGGCCACACCATATAATCCAAAGTATAATTATTGGCATCAAAATCAACACATGTTGTTTTAAAAAAGCCTTGAGCTTCCAGGCAGCTAGAATAAAACTGAAAATTTTCAGTCTCCATACGTGGGACTTCAAATAGGCACTCAAAAAAGCTCCAAACTGCACTAGCAACAGGGCCGGAAAAGAATAGGTGTTCGAAGGTTTTCAAACCGCTACAACAGAAGCATGAATACACTAATACAATATCCTTGCTTCACAAAATATCTTCTGTAGGAATCCATTTATGAGCAAACCTGAGCACAAAAATTGAGACAGTCGGAACCAGCCACCTGTTCAAATAAGCAATGAATATTTCACTTAGAGTCTTTCGCTGCCTTACCAATTCCCATGCACTCTTGAAGGTGAACATGCCGATCAAAGAGAGCTTCTAGATTTGTCTTAGATACTCACCACCATGAGTAGGGAATGCACGGATGTGATCCACAGCACTAACGGGTAAGGCCGTACAAAATTTGCCCCTATCCCAGTCACAATCCATCCAAAATTCGAAAATCAAAGCATTGGACCAAATGCCAAGTTTGATAATAATTATAGCCTCTTCCACACATAAAAGTCATATGGAGATGTTTTAATAATCATTGGATGCAACCGCTTGCAATATTTATAATGTAGGAACCTTGACCAAAGGGAATTTTTGGATCTAAACCTCCACCATGACTTGATCTCAAATGCAGCAACAGTGTCAGATAAACTCCTGGCACCCAGACCTCCTTCTTCATAGGGGAAACAGAGCCTAATCCAAAATGCCCAATGGATTCTCCGCTTGGTTTCCATAGATCCCCAAAGAAATCTATTAAAGAGTCTCTCCATGGTGGTGATAATGTTTTTTGGAAGGTGCAAGACTTGAAACACGTATAAAGGAATAGAGCACAGAGCTCTTTTAATCAAAAATAGCCTGCCCCCAGTTGAAAGCAAATGATGATTCCAGCTCTGAAGTTTGCCCCTCATTTTTGCTAAAACCCCCTCATATATATCAGAGGTTTGATTCCCCTTGTATAACGGAATTCCCAAATAGGTGAGTGGAAGCGGGCATGGACAGAAACCTAAATTCGTTGTGTTAATTGCACAAAGTCCGGCTTACTTCTCAAAAAAGTGAAAGTACTCTTTGCTGCACTAATTAGTTGTCCAGAAACCTCCTCATATCTTTCCAAACATCTTTTCAACATGTGCAACCCCCTCTCTGTGGCTTGGGCAAAAATTAACATGTCATTAGCATAGGCAAGGTGGGATATCCTTGCCTCCTTCTTTACATCAAAGAATAATAGTTGATTATGCTCAAAAAGCTGATCCAAGTACCTCGAGAGAAAGTCCGCCGCTAGGACAAACAATGCAGGGTAGAGAGGATCCCCTTACCTCAAGCCCTTCTCAGATTTGAAGTATCCGGCCAACCCTCTATGAATTAAGACTGAAAACCAACAATTGGATACAATATTAAAGATCATACAATTCCATTGATCCGAGAATCCAAACCTCCTCAAAACAGCAATTAGGAAGCCCCAATCCACTCTATCATAAGCTTTTTGTAAGCCCCAAGTCATGCGCCAATTCCTGAGCCAATAAGACGTTGTCACTAATCAATCTCCCTTGTATAAAGCCACTCTGTGAGGTGGAGATTAGTTTGGGGAGCCAAGTAGCCAGTCTGTTACACAGTAGTTTGGACATGATCTTTGATGTAGTGTTACAAAGACTAATGGGTCTGAAGTCCTTCCTTGTTCGGGGTGCCGCAACCTTAAGAATCAGTGATATTGTTGTGGAAGGGATGCCCTTGGGCATTGGAGAGCCACTGAAGAAGTCTGCAACAGCTTCTATGATATCGTCAACAATGATCTCCCAACAGATTTGAAAAAATCTAGAGCCAAATCTGTCGGGGCTAGCAACACTGCAAGGATTAATATCAAAGACAACTTTCTTAACCTTCTCAATATCTGGCACAGAGCAAAGAGCCTCGCAGTCAGCTATAGACAAAACTTAAGGGATCACATCTAAATCTGCTTCTTCAAAGGCCACAATCCACCATTGAAAAAGGCCCTAAAGTAGTTCACTGCTGAGGTTTTAATGAGTTTTGGATCAGTGATGACATTGTCATTTTCATGGATTTGAAAAATATGAGATTTCATCCTCTTCCTCATCACCATGTTATAGAAATATTGTAAATTTCTCTCACCCTCCATAAGCCATTTACATGCACATTTCTGTCTCCAGAAGTCTTCTTCCTTAGCCAAAGCCAGATTCAAAGCAGTTTACATCTCTTTATTTCCAGCAAATTATGCTTAGAAGGGTCACCATCGTATACAGATTTAGCAGTAGCAGCTCTATCTTTTGCGTACTTCACCTTGTCAAAGACATTGCCAAAGACTTTCCTATTCCACGAGTTCAAGGCCTTCTTAAGATTCTTCAATTTTAGGAACAACTTCAGCATACTAGTGGCCGAAATTGATACTCCCCAACAACCTCTAACAACATCTAAAAAACCATGGTGTCTTATCCACATATCCTGAAATCGGAAACTAGAAGGAACACGAGCCAAACCTAATGACAAGGATAGCAGGAGCCCATGATGGTCTAAGACACTTCTAGCCAGGTGCTGGATTCTAGTCTGAGAAAAGGTTTGAGACCAGTTGGAGGACAACAACACCCTATCCAGCCTCTCCCAGGTTGTATGGTTGGTCCAGGAATAAGGGCAGCCTTCAAATCCACCATCAATCAACTGACAATCCATGATCATGTCATTAAACTCTTCCATGTCTGGTAAAATGGAAGGGGAGCCTCCTTTCTTTTCAGAAGCTTGGGAAATAATGTTAAAATCCCCTGCCACAAACCAAGGAGTATGATGTTGCACCAGAAATTGATGGTCAGCCCACAAAGGTCGTCGTCCCACTTTAGTGCACTGAGCATAAACCAAAGAAGCAAACATTGGCACAGGTAGGGCAACAGATTTAATTTCAACATGTAACATTTGAGGGGTATCCAAGAGCACCGTAATTTGGTATTGTGCAGTCCAAAACACCCAAATATGATTGGAACAATTACTAACCACATCTCCGAATCCCAACCTTCATGTGAAACAATTTAATTAATCACTTATATAATTAATCTCAATTAATTCTGGAGAGCCCAATCTCCATAGTCGATATCTAACCTCAAGCTTATGGAGCTAAATTTATTGGTGAATTAATTTGTATGAACCTCATCTACTTATGCATACCATGCAAATACGGTCTCTCCATTTTCATCTTCCGATTGTGGCCTAGGATTAAGACATTTTTAGCGCCTCTAATAGCCAAATAACTATGCATCTATCCTTAATGATTGATTCATTTGTATTTTTCGACTTTGGAAACTCCTTTCCAAATCAACACACCACCTTGCGCAAGGATTTCCTTGAATTAAATCATCATAGAAAACATAGAAAATATTATTGTTCATCAAAAGGAGAAAACGGATCATTTCTTGGAACTCACAAACCTCTATATATAGATAGCTTGTCCCTAACGTGCACTTCATGTGATCTGCTAACAAGTGATCGAAATGCATATCAAAGAATAAGGACCTACCATAAAGTTACCATGGCCCTTCAAGTATAAGGACTAATTGTATACACTATCGTAAGATAGAGAATAATCCATTATTGAATGACACAACGGCTATCTCATGGAATTCTCTATATCGAGTCTCCTTTTGAACTTGTTTTTCTACAAGTACCTACTAACATGCACTGGTGTCCGCTACACCAATTACCCATGAAATGGGGCAACAATTCAACCCCTTAAATTATGTGTCGTTAGTGTAAGTTTGTCCGAATCTAAGATGTTCTCGTGTCAAAGATTCTTTGACTTGGAGAACTTAAGATCAAAACATCTAAAGATAAATTTCATGATCACCATCATATGCGTGATCTAGCCTCATAGCCTTATATGATCTAGAGAACTTTTTCCACATAGATTGTTATGGGACAATTCATGAGGATATGAAGAAGATCACAATTTATTCATATTGCAAAAATAAGATTGTTTGTACAAGAGCAGTTTTTACAAGACAAATTTAATTACCTGTGGGGCACTACTTTAACAATTTCTCACTTGCCCTAAAGCCAATTACTCATAGTCCTAAGGCCCATCATCTCAAGATGTCTCTCAAAAACCTTCTGGGTAAGCGACTTATCTGTGGATCTGCTATATTATCTCCTGACCTAACGCATTCCACTCTAATGTCGTCTCTATCAATAATCTCCCAGATCTAATGATAATGCCTCATTATGTGCTTCGATCACTGATAAGATCTGAGCTCTTTCGGTTGAGCGATGGCTCTTATGTTGTCACAGAAGATGACAACGGGCTCTACCATGCTAAGAACTACATCAAACTCTTGGAGGAAGTTTTACATCAAACTCTTGGACAAAATTTGCGGCATCTGATGTTGCTATATATTCTGCCTCAGTGGTTGAATCGACTGTGGTATCTTGTTTGGAACTCTTCCATCTTACAACGCCACCATTAAGGCAAAATATAAATCCAAAAACGGATTTACTGTCATCTACATCGGATTGAAAACTAGAATCTAAAAATCCTTCCAGTTTCAATTCTCCACCCCCGTAAACAAGAAACAATTCCTTGGTTCTTTTCAAGTACTTGAGAATTGTCTTTACGGCAATTCGGTGACTCTCACCAAGATTAGATTGAAAGTGGCTCTAACATTTAGAGCATATGCTGCATCCGGTCTTGTACATAGCATTGCATACATTATCCTCCCTATAGTCGAGGTATAAGGTATGCTAGACATCTTACATCTCTTCTTCTTTCTTAGGAGCCATAGATTTACGGAGATATAACCCATGTCTCATAGGAAGGAACCCTCTATTGGATTTTTTCAACTAAACCTCTTTAGTATTTTATCTATATACAAACTTTGGGAGAGCCCAACAATCTTTTCGATCTATCTCTATAGATCTATATTCCTAATACAAAAGATGTCTCTCTCAAATCTTTTATGAAGAATTGTGTAGACAACCATGCTTTAGTATACTCTAACGCTCCCACATCATTTTCAATGAGTAGGATGTTATCTACATAAAGCACTAAAAACTATACCGTGCTCCCACTGCTCTTCTTGTACAGCATTTTTTATGAAGCTAACCCCTTTGATTGTCTCATTAAAACGTATGTTCCAACTTCGAGACACTTGTTTAAGTCCATAAATGAACCTTTGGACCTTGCAAATCTTTTGCTCGCTCCCACTAGATATGAAGCCCTTTGGTTGCTCCATATAGATTTCTTTATCGAGGTTACTGTTAAGAAAATCAGTTTTCACATCTATCTGCTATATCTCGTAGTCACAATATACAGGTATGGCAAGCAGTATCTTAATAGATTTAGGCATCGCGATAGGCAAGATGGTTTCCTCAAAGTCTATACTTGGTTGCTGGGTATATCCTTTAGCCACCAATCTTGCCGTATATGTCACAACCTCTCTATTAATCCCCAGCTTACGTTTGAAGATCTATTTACATCCAACTGGTACTATACCTCTGGTGGATCAACTAAGGTCCAAACTTTATCGGACTACATAAAGTCCATTTCGGATTGCATAGCTTATTGCCAGTATCTCGAATCCATGTTTGACACGGCCTCCTCAAAGGTCTTTAGATAGCTATCTGATTGACCGATTTCATGAAAAAATTTGAATCTTTTGGGATTCCCTTCAGATCCAATTAGACCTTTTGGAAAGTTATGTGCTTCGAGGTTCATCTGCTTTTATTGGTGTGAATTTTCTTCTTGATCGTGGACTTCATTAAGTTCCACAATTTGGCCTTTTCTATCTAATAGAAACTCCTTCTCCAAGAAGGTGACATTTCTTAAAATAACCACCTTTTGTTCTGAAGGATTATGGAATTAATAACATGCAAACTCTCTAGGGTAATCCACAAATCCGCACAAGGTAGACCGAGCATCCAACTTATCTCCTACTAATCTTTGACATAAGGAGGAGACTCCCATACCTTCGAATAAGAATATGAGGACGCTTTATTGTACCACGTCTCATGTGACATTTTGGACACCGACTTAAAAGGTATTATGTTTAGTAACTTCGCCATCGTATTGAGGGCATAGCCCCAAAATGAAAGCGTAAGGTCCGTGAAACTCATTATAGATTGTACCATGTCTAACAAGGTATGATTTCTACATTCCGCCACACCATTCAACTGTAGTGTAGCAGGAGGAGTCACTGTGAGAAAATCTCATTCTTTTCTAAATAACAAAGAAACTCGTCACTCAAGTATTCACCTCCTCAATCGGATCGAAGAGATTTTATATATTGTTCGAGTTGTTTCTCTACTTCATTCTTATACACTTTGAGCATTTCAAAAGTTTCGGACTTGTGCTTCCTAAAAAATACCAGTTCAAAATGTGTATAATCGTCGGTAAACATAATGAAGTAATTATAACCACCTCGACCACTAACTTTTAGTGGCCCCCATACATTCGTATAAACTAGTTCTAATAGTTTGGTGGCACGTTTTGGTTGTTTAACAAATGGTAACTTAGTCATCTTTCCCTTTAAACAAGACTCACAAGTTGGTAACTCCTCAATGTCACTAATAGAAAGTGACCTTGAGGTAACCAACCTACTTATCCTATTCTTGGAAATGTGCCCAAATCTAGCATGCCACAAGTATTCTTGGTTGTGGTCATCTAACTTTCTTTTGTTCTCTTGTTGAATTTGCAATAATATAAAGTTAGAATCTTCGGTGTAAAGCCTATTGATTAGTGTATCGATAGCAATTAAACAACCATCTTTAGAAAGAAAACACTTTTCATTCTTGCAAGAAAATTCATAATTTCCTTTATCCAATATGGGAATTGAAATGATGTTCCTTAACAAGGAAAGTACAAAGAAACAATTATTCAATTCTAATTTTTTATTATTACAAGCTCTAGTAACTAGGCTTGAAGTTTCGGCATCAACTTTTGTACCGTTTTTTATCCGAAGGATCATATCCCCTTTACTTAGCCTTTTTGACCTCTGCATCTCCTACAACGACTTGTAAAGGTGAAAACCACATATGGTATCAAATACGCATGTATTACTGTTAATTGAAAGATTAACTTTAGCAAAGAATATAACATTTTTCAAGGAAGCTAAATACTTCTTGCAATTCCTCTTCCAATGCCCAATTTCTCCACAATTAAAGCATTTGTCCTCTTTAGTGTTGGCTTTCTTTTTTGTTCCACCTGATGATGATTTTGGAGCTTTTTTTTCTCTTAGAAGAACTTTTTTCTTTTTTTTTTTTTCTCACTTTTGCCATTTCGGGCCTACGAGATTGAAGCAACCAATACTTTCTTTTCTTTCTTCATAGTAGACTCAGCTGTAACAAGCATATTAACTAACTCATTAACCGTCACATCAAGTTTATTCATGTTGAAATTCATGACGAATTGGTCAAATGAACTTGGCAATGATTGAAAGATCAAGTCTATATAAAGATCATTATCCATAACAACATCAAGTTTCCCAACCTTTTCAATTAAAGAAATTATTTTTAAACTATGCCCATGAACACTTAATCCTTCAATCACACAGCCCCTAAACAATTTCTTGGAGGTATCAAAGCATTCATAACATGTTTGTACCGAGTACAGTTCCTCCAAGTGTATGTGTATCTTACTAGAATGCTTCATGTACTAGTGAGAGATTTGAAACTCACTTGACATTGATGCAAACATTAGACATAAGGTTTGAAATTATCTTCCCACCAACGATCGACGATTTCTTGCATGTCTTCCATTGCATCATCAGGAGGGTATCGAGAGGACTTTGAGTCAAGACATAAGTCCTTTTTTTGGAATCAAGTATAATTTTTAAGTTTCTAAGCTAATCACTATAGTTGGGACCGGTGAGTTTGTTGGTTTCCAAAATAACAGAGAGTGGAATTTTAACCATTTGAATTTGTTGATTTCAAAATCTAGAAAAGCGAAGAAGAGAATATAAGCATTTATTTATGCAATATTATTAAACATGATATAATCTTGTATCATGAGTTGTCTCTCACTATTTTCTTTAAATTTTATGCCTTCTCGTAAAATTCGGGAAATCATATTTCCTAGTAGGTTCTAGGGCCATTAGAAATTATTTATAGACCCACGAGACGTAACCATCTACAAATAACTCTTTAGGTAGGTAACTTACTTCACCAATTGCATCATCTATCATCCCCTAAAATATTTTACCTCATCTTTCGCATAGACCCACGAGACGTAGCTGTCTATATGATTCAATGTTAAGTTTGACCTAGCAATCCTTCTTTATAATTAACTCAATTATGGTTATTCCATGAGACATAACCAATGCCATAATTGAACTAATTAAAAGAGCATCATATGCTTAAAGTAGTAATCATAACTTTCCAAGTAGGCACGTTCCATGAGACATAGCCAACGTACCCACTTGATAGTATCTTATGTCACTTACTTATTAGTGGAAGGCATGGAATATTAAATCCCATTTAATTTGTCCCTTATAACTTAATATTATTTTTCTTGAAAAAAATACTTAGACTTTCTAAATGGGGGTTTTTGAAAAATTGCCAAGACCTCATCAATATTTTATTTACTTTTATTTAGGTCATCTATCCTAAGCATGCATCACCATAAATCACAAGGATAGTAATAAAAAATAAGTAAATAAAACAATCCAACATGATTCTAAGGTGGATGAATATGAGCCATGACTAAATAATGCACTTAGAGCCATTAGTATATTACTTAGTAATTAAATGAATAGATATGCATCATCATGCACACATGGCCTTCATGTCTTGAACTCCTTCATCTTCTTTTTCTTGATTACAGGATATAGCATGCATAAATGGTCTTCAATCAAAAGAAAAAGAAGACCTCACTATCCTAAATCTACTCTCATTACAAGATGAAAAGGAGGCATGCAAGTCCTATTTAATTACAAACCCAATCAATAAATCAATTTATTAAAACCATTTCAATAAGGCTCATAATCATCCCATACATCCATTCAACATCAAACATCCATCACATAAATGCTTGAAATTAAATAAACAATAATTAATTAAACATTCATCACATGAATATATAATTAAAAGCAAACTAGTGCATCATATGCCACTGTTTTGCTACTGAAAATGTTTAATGTAAGTCATTAATTAAATGTGGAATTAAACTTAGTTTTAAATCACCTTATGGTATCTATAACCTACCAACACCTTGGGAATGATTTAAAACACTCTAGGAGATCAAATCACATCAAAAGTTGGATTAATATATCAAGAAACTTTTTTTTTTACTTATTCTCGAGTCTAACCAGCAGCCCCTATTTAAGAATTTTTAGAAAATTTTTCTTGACTCCAAAAATCACCAAATTTGAACCACATGTTTTCAGCACATAATAAATGACTTAAAAAATCAAGGAACACAAAAATAACATCAATTAGAGCACGAAAGAACTGAGTTACAGTAGGTTTGGTGCATAGGCATAGCACTCTTGGGTTTGTTCGGCAGTGCTCATTCAAAGATTTTTAGAAAATTCTCCTTGATTCCAAAGTTCCCAACATGTGGTAGATGATTCAAAAAATCAAGGAGCACAAAAATAAAATCATATAGGGCATCGAAAAGGACCAAACCTGAGAGCACATTGCACACATTTTCCAAAACCTTGAATATGTTCAAAACATAATTTTCATGCTCTAATTTATGTAATTTTTGATCCAACCTATATTAGATCCAATCCAATATATGTATTGATCTCCTAAATGTTTTAAAACAATTTTAAAATAATTAATTATAGTAATCCAAGTTAATTCCACATCTAATCACAAGATCAACATCAACAATTTCAATATTTAATCAAATTGAATTCAAATCATGCTAGATCAATATATAGCATCAATGATCGCATAATTCATATAGATCTAAGCTACAAGCACTAGTTAGTGACATCCAATTCATCAAATTGAATTGAGATCACCAAATCTAACATTAATCCATCACATGAATCAATGTTTTAATGAAATCTAAATCAAGTTCATATGTTTGGCTCTAATACCACTTGAAGGTAAAGGTAAGACAAATCAATCAAAATTGTAGCAGAATAAACATAAAAATTACATTCATCAAGCATGAATTAATAGCCTAAACCTTCAAGGATCACCATATAAGCATAGATGTAGATTTAGAGGTGGGAGATTACCTTGATTCTATTGAAAAATCAATCCGGCCGTGAGCTTAAAGAGGAGACTGAAAATTTCTTTTCTCCACTTGATCAACTCTTGATCCACTTGGTTATCCAATCCAATGCTTGATCTACCCCAACTCTTGAAAAATGTCCTTGATCTTCAATCAAATATTCATAGGACCGAAAGCCTTTCCCTAATCACTTCAATGCCGTGACCTTGATTGCTTGAATCAACTCTTGATTCTTCAATCTCTTAGGTGGATTCACACTTTGATGTTGGATTCACGCTTTCTCTTTTGAATCCTCTCAAGTTCATGTTAGATCTAAACTTTGGGATGAAAATCTAATGAAGATGATGAAGAGGAAATTGACTTTGGAGGGAGAAAGAATACTTCAAAAATTTCCAGATTTTTCTTATGCAATTTTCAACCATATGGTCGTGTGAGAGATGTGATGATGGTTATTTATATCCCACTTGGAATTCTAGGTGGAATGAAAATTGGAGGGAATGATCTAGATCCTCCTTTTAAATTCCAATGGTCCACATTGCATCCAAATAGGATATTCCATGTGGTATTTTAATTCACACTTTAATTAAAATGCCACATGATTTTTCAAAACATAAATTCTTCTCTCCCCAATTTAATTCTTCTACTTGAACCAATTAAAATTAACTATTGAAATTAATTGAATTAAATTAACAATTAATTTAATTAGACTAATTTGATACATCAATTAATCTATCCAAGAAGACCCACTTTGACTTAGGCCAAATATTTTGACTTTTAGTCAAAATTCCTCTTTTTTAGCCTAAAATCGATTTAGGCGATTTCTCTCTAATTTAATTAGAGAATTTTCATTAAATTCATCCCAAGAATAATATCAAGAAAGGGTGTGACCCTCCACGTTCATCAATTAATGAGACATAGGCTCACAAATGATAATTAAACAATTTAATTAATCACTCATAGAATTAATCTCAATTCACTCTAAAGAACCCAATCTCCATAGTCGATGTTTAACATCAAGCCTATGGAGCTCAATTTATTGGTGAATTAATTTGTATGAACCTTATCTACTTACGTATACCATGCAAGTATGGTTCCTCCATTTTCATTTCCCAATTGTGGCTTAGGATTAAGATATTTTCAGCATCCCTAATAGCTCAATAACTTTGCGTATATTCTTAATAATTGATTCATTTGTGTCTTTCGACTTTGGAAATCTCTTTCCAAATTGGCACACCACGTTGTGCAATGATTTTCTTGAATTGAATTATCGTAGAAAATATAGGAGATATTCTCGTTTATCAAAACGAGAAAATAGATCCTTTCTGAAACTCACAAACCTCTATGTATAGATAGCTTGTTCCTAATGTACACTTCATGTGATCCACTAATAGGTGATTGAGATGCATATCAAAGAACGAAGACCTATCGTAAGGTTACCATAGTCCCTCAAGTTCAAGGACTAGTTATATGCACTATCGTAAGATAGAGAATAATCCAGCACCGAATGCCACTATGGCTATCTCATGGAATTCTCTATATCGGGTCTTTCAGTGAACTTGTTCTTCTAATAAGCACCTATAACACGTACCAATATCCACTACACCGATTACCCATCAAATGAAATGATAATTCAACCCCTTGAATTATGCATCATTAGTGCAAGTCTGTTCGAATTTAAGATATCTCGTGTCAAAGATTTTATGACTTAGAGAATTTAAGATTAAGATCAAGACATCTAGAGACTAATTTTATAATCACTATCATATGTGTGACCTAGCCTCATAGCCTTATATGATCTAGAGGAATTCTTCCATATCAATTGTTTACGAGACAATTTACGAAGATATGATGAAGATGGCCATTTTATTCATATTGAAAAAATAAGATCATTTATACAAGAGCAATGTTTACAAGCCAAATTTAATTGGCTGCGGGGCACTACCCTAATACTAAACTTTACCACAACGAGGTTTCCTATCCTAGGTTTTGATACCACTTATAATGCTCTGCACCTAGAGCATCCGTCCTTAGGTTGGATACGTTACTTGTGGGTAGGAGTCTAAACTAAAATGTTCAATAAACATCAATATTTCAAATACATCATCTTACATTTACAAGTACATGCTACATAATTCTTCAAAACATGAAAGTCTTTGAATCACAATACATAAGCTTATTACACAAATACAAACTTTCCATGACACGAAATCAAGAATTCTAAAGTTTCTCGATCTTGGCAAAAGTTCCTGAAGTTAATTACCTATACATGGTGAAAATTTAAAACATAAGTCCACTAACTTAGTAAGAATTGTGCCTAAGAACGGAAAGGTAAGGTAAAAGATAATATATACCAAAGATGAGCCAAACAATAAGTTTGAGAATTCCAATAACCCATAGAGGAATCGAACCATACATTCAAAAGTCAAAATTTGATGAGACAAATTCAAGCATTTGGCTCAGAAATTCAAGAACATGCATAAACAAACAAATAAATATGATAGAACTAGTCTTTGGTGGGTCTGTTACCCTTATCACTCCCCAAACATATCATATAAGTCCCTTGTCCCTCTGTTCTTCCCCTCGAGTAGCCACTCAGAGGGGAGAAAACACACCAATCTCTAGGCTTGGACCAGTCCATTGGAAAACCTATCTCTAGGCTTCTACGGGACTGTCTATGTAATGCCTGAGATATTGCCGGGGAAGGGAGTTTTCAAAACTAAAACCTCAAAATACACCACAACAAAATATAAGCAACCAAGAACATATTCATTACCCATTTTTAAGCATCATAATCCCCAATTTTACAAAAGATTCCAAACTTACAAAACAACTTTAGCAAGAATTACAAACTAGTCCAAAGCATCACAAGAAAGCTAATAACACAAATGATCTCCAAATCCTTGCAAATTTTCCAAATTCAATTACCTATACATGATGAAATAAACAGTAAGTTCAAATAACTCAGTGAGAGATTATGGCTAGGGTAGGATATTCAAGGTAAAAGAACATAAAGGTTAAAAGATAAGCCAAGAAATGATGATGATAGAGTCTAAGAGGTTTAGTAAATAACACAATAACAAATCTAATAACGATATGGCTAATACATTCAAGATAGCGGAATATAAAAGAAAAGAGATGAGACAAGAAATTATTCAAATGAGAACAAGGAGTTCAACTAGCAGCACAATAAAACCAATAAAAATATGATAGAATATATTACTTGGTGGATTTATTACCCTTATTACTCCCAAACATATATATCAAATCAAAATAAAACCTTTGTCCCTCCAGTTCCTCCCTTGAGAGGCCGCTCTGAGGGGAACAAACACATTTATCAAAAAGGCAAGGTTAACTGTGTAATGACCGAATCTAGAACATCCGTCCCTAAGCCGAAGACTTTACCTGTGGGTAAGCAAAGCTAGAACGAAATTCCATAATTACGAAAAAACTAACTAAACATCCTTACAAAATTAAAATCATACTTCTATTACCAAAAACATCTATTACAAATCATAGAACAGGTTCTACTAATAAGAAACCGCAAGTTCTTATGGACTAGAAGTCATAATCAATACATTACATCATTTTTACAAACTCAACTTTGAAACCAAAAGAAAATACAAGTTCTCAAGCCAACGCAACTTCTAAAACTTATTCACCTACACATGGTAAAATATAAATATAAGTCCACTGACTCAGTAAGAATACGATTGGGATAGGTAAGGAAAAGGGTCAATTCATCAAACAACATATAAGATGTAATTCAATCACAAGAGTTCAATAACCAAAGCTAAATCAATGATTGAAGATTGAGAGCTTAATTTCAGACACACAAACGAATAAAATAGGCAGAACAAATATTTGATAGGTTTATCACCCTTATTACTCCCAAAAATACATATAATTCCTTATCCCTCCACCAGTCCCTTTCTCAAGTGGCATCTCAGAGGGAAGCAACCCAAATAAACAAACAAAATGACATAGTCGACCAACCGCGTGTCATAGACTAGTTCTTGGAAATTCTTACTTCCAGGTTTCTGCGGAATTATCCAACAAATGGAAAACTTACCAAAGGACCTGACTGAAAATCCGACATGACCTAGCCGTTCCTCTTGAAGTTTTCTTGGGCCCAACACAAAAACAAACATATGGTTTCACAAGAAAATAATCCAACAAATTGTCCGAACTATTCAAATTCAAAGTTTTAAACTCATAGTCAGACACCAACAACCAATTCAAATCATTTCTTAGATTCATAAAATGAAAATTTGGATTTAGAATAACTTATTGGAGGGTTCTATAGACATATAAAGGCAAAAAAAAGGGGTAAAAAACACTTTAAAAGGCTTCTCAACTAGGCGCGACTGCGCTCGAAAATAGGCGCGGATACACTCGCCCGACTCGAGGCTACTATCTTGTGCGCGAGTGCACCCATAGTTGGGCATTGACACGCCCAACTCTTGTTTTTTTTTTTCCCTGAAAATTCATAAATTTTTGCAAGAATGGTCTTTTTCATAAATAACCTTTATTTATTTACTTATTTAATAAATCTTGAGAGTTTAGGTTTTTCCAAAACTTGCTCTTAAGTTTTCTAATCGAGAGTTTTCCTTTAATGTCTATGTTTCTACTCCAATAATCCATAGAATGATGTCTTAGCGAACTTTTAAACACAATATAACCAAGATCATGGACCAATCAAGTGATGTAGTAGTCACTATAGTTTCAAATGGCAAAGATGAACCAAATTCTTCATAAATCAAGTAAAGAGTCAATGGTTTCCATTCAAGGATAGCAAGGAAGTTCA
This sequence comes from Handroanthus guayacan, assembly GCA_014898755.1. Lineage (NCBI taxonomy): Eukaryota > Viridiplantae > Streptophyta > Magnoliopsida > Lamiales > Bignoniaceae > Handroanthus > Handroanthus guayacan. The sequence goes on from JACFYI010000365.1 coordinate 95,369, forward strand.
AGTCCATTTTCAAGAACAAGTCAAGGATAAGGATCCAAGGATAACTAGGCAATTTCAAGTTCAATCCCAATAACAATTCAAGCAGAGGAATTTATGACTTTAAAGTACATTCACAAGGTTATTGGGCAAGGGAGATAGCTATAATTCTTACCTTAGTGTTTCAAGCTTAAATTCCAAGGGTGATATCAAATCCTCGAGTTCCTCAAGCTTTATCACCTATTAGAAACCAAAGCCATATGTATTATATCACATTCTTTACATCATAAATCCTTTTACATGTTGGTATCTTAAGCTTACCAAATATGAACCCTATTGAGAGTTTTGTATTCCTTAGATCTTCCACTTTTTAAACTTTAATGTCTTTATATCTTTAAAGTTTTCTTTTGTAAGTGGATGAAGATGTTAAAGGGAGATGAAGAAGATAGAACAACACACACACACATATATATATATATATATAGAGAGAGAGAGAGAGAACTTTATTTAGAAGGAGAAGAAGAAAAATAGATAGGAGACTTTGTTGGCAACAATGTAAAGGGAAGAGTGGTCTTGCATTACTGAATATTCATATCTATGAATGAAGAGAGGAGTTTATTTTGCAATTATGAAAGTTTGAGGGCTTGTAGAGGTGTCAAGGGTTTATGGAGTGAGGAATTTTCCTTTCACTTTTAATATTACTTGGTACACAAAAAATTTGGAATTAAAAAGTCAAAAATCCCTTATTTTAAGGGCACTTGGCCGATTTGGATGTATGTGTTTATACATATATTGAAACTATGGGTTGGGCTTTGAATCATTTTTGAGCCAATGATTTGGGCTAAATATTTTTTTTTTTGCCAAAATAATACATATGATAACTTGTGTGCAAGAAAAATTTTATGAATGTGATAAAATTTTTGGTTGTAAGAAAAATTTCAAATAGTCGAAAAAAGGTTTGTTATTTGAAAAACTAGGATTTGAAAATTTAATTAAAAAATTTTTTGGGTTATTGTAGACCACGCACCATGGACCAATTCCCAGAAAAACCCTACCTCCAGGCAATTGTGGAACTATCCAAAAAATTGAAAACCCTGCACAATATGATGGTCCAATACTGCCCAGCTATATCTCTGGTGGCTCCTGGATCTAACAATATATACAGATATATATGGTTTACGAAGTAACATAACAATATCAATATGTCCGATTCAAACAATATTCAATACAAATCATACATCAGACTCGTAAACTATCAAATCAAGCTCAATACAATATACATGAATGAACCATAAACGAAAGAGGGCAAGAGCGTCAAAACCCATGGAAGAGCTAGCATAACATTATTAATCATTCTGATTTGAACAATGTTTGATTCAAACCAAATATTGGACATAACCATTTGATTCATGGATATTTAAAATATCATGTTAAGCTCAAAACATCATATAGTAGTGGATCATCTACAAAAAAGGCGACATAAGCTCAAAGCTTAAAAGAAAAGGGGACAAACTTATGATTTAAGAGTAAATTGATTTTATAGTTGAAATGGTTGAGAGATCCTTCAAGATTTAAGAAAAGTTTTAGAACTTTGAAAACCTAATTCAAGTTTAAGGTTTATAAATTAATTTTAGGGTTTCATGGAAAGCAAAACAAGAACTTATCAGAATTAGTATGTTTCTTAGGGATTTATCAAAATTCCTAAAAAGCAAGATGTGAGTTCAAGAAGTTTTGATTTTATGGTTGAAATCGTGAAGAGATTTCTCAAGAGTTCAAGAATTCAAGGAAATTTGAAACCTTGAAGACTTATTTCAAGTTTAGGATTTATGATCATATCTAGGGTTTTATAGGAAACTTTTTTAAGAAAAAGAAAAGAAATGGCAAAGACGATTTTATGATCTTTCATGATGTTTTAGTCCATAGATCTCAACAAGAAAATTGATTGAGATCAAGTCCAAAATGTCCAAGATTTTCTCAAAATATCAAGATATTGGCCAAGGTGTTCAACAAAGCGCCAATGAATCATCATCAAGATCATATGCCAAGCCAAAGGTAGGGATAGCCATAATCATTTTACCTGAACTTCCTGTATATAATTATTATGGTTCTAACCAATTTCCTCATCACCTAAATCATATAACAATCAAAATTGATAACTCGATCAAATAAACATATTCATATCCAATAATGCCAAAAAATCCTACTAACTTTTGGTTTAACCTCTAGAAATTGTTAACTCAATTATTGATCGCTCTATTCTCCAAGGTCATCTTGATTAACTTTCTCTCAATTAATTAAACTTCATATGTTTCATATCTTTTTGAGACTTTCACCTTAAACAACCAATTTTCATCACTTCATTATCCCAAGCATATTATTTTCTTTTATTTAATCCTTCTTATTTAGATAATCACTCCTTATGTCTACAATTCAAATTCAAATAATTATCAATTTCCTCACGTATATAGCCAACCTATCTTCATCAAGATTTCACCAAAATCATACTAAAATTAAGGTCTAAAGATTAGATTTGGTATAAGAACACATTTCATAAAATTCAACACTTAAAATTTATAATCTTATTTTCAGGTGGTCAGATTCACAATAATTTTTTTTACTATGTTTTAATAAGTTTGATAATATATTTTACCTCTATAAATATCCTAATTCAGCGAGCTTCTAACTAAAGCTTCCGATTGACGATCCAATGATCGGATCTTTGCCTGTATCCATTTTAAAATACTCCCCTGCTGCTGTCCCTGTTTCTCAATAGCCATGACAGGTTGCATTCTATCGGTGTTTTTGGACATTTTGCCCATATTTTTGAGTGACTTATAATTCTAAAATTATCTATACTCGATGACATTTCTAACGATATATTATAATGGTCGTTTAATAAAAGAAAGGTAGATTTTGAAGCCTTGAAAGTTAAAGGGGTTGTAGGGAACAGTGGATACTGAGACAAATGTCTTTTGTTTGGTTAGAATTCAACCTTCAATCTCAAGTCTAAATTATATATGTTCCAAAATTCAAAATATTCTTCAAGTTTAGGTCACGTATTTAATCCAACATCAAGAATCTTTTAAATACTATGCTTTCATAAATATATGCTTTATATCAAACCTTTACATTTTAAAGTTTATAATAGGTTAAAACTTTACTTACCAAGGATTTGCCTTGTTGAAGATGTTCTTGAAAGTGAAGGGTAGGCTAAATCGAAAAAAAAAAAAAAACGCAGTGGATATATACATTCATCAATTTGAATCAAGGCCTAAAACTTGCAAGGAACCTTATATGAGTATAGAATTTAGATTAAAGGGGAGAAAACCAACCTTGATTTTTGAAAAAACAAGCACGGCCGAACACTTGCCTTAGGAATCAAAAGTTTGTTTTTCTCACTTTGATCAATCACTTGATCCACTCCAAGCTTGATTGATCCAACCAAGAACCCAATCAAATCTTCAATTCCAAGTTGATGAAGCAGTGGCCGAATTCTTCTTTCTTGGATCGAAAATTTTGAAGGCGTATGACCCATTAGGGTCATCAATTCATTAGACATGGGCTTGTTACTTTTACAATTTACGATTAATTAAACATTTTAATTATTGACTCATAGAATTAATCTCTATTAATTCTATAGTTCCCAATCTCCATAGTCGATATCTAACCACAAGCCTATGGAGCCCAATTTACTAGTGAATTAATTGTGGTGCGAACCTTACCTACTTACGCGTATTGTGTTAATACGATCCCTTCGTTTGCCATCTCACGATTGTGGCCTAAGGTTAAGATATTTTCGGCAACCCTAATAGCCCAATAACTATGCATATATTCTTAATGATTGATTTGTTTGTAATCTCAACTTTGAAAACTCCTTTCCAAACCATCACACCACTGACATAAGGAATTTCTTGAAACGAATCATCATAGAAAGCATAGGAGATATTCTCATTCATCATGATTAGAAAATCGATCTTTTCTTGGAACTGATAAACCTCTATGCATAGATAGCTTGTTCCCAATGTGCACCTCATGTGATCTGCTAATAAGTGATCGAGGCGTACATCAAACAACAGGGATGTACCATAAGGTTACCATGGTTTCTCAAGTTGAATGACTAATTATATGCACTATCGCAAGATAGAGAATAATCCATCATCGAAAACCACTACAGCTACCTCAAGCAATTTTTTATGCCGTGTCTTTCAGTGAATTTGTTCTTCTAACAAGCACCCACTAACATGCACCGGTGTCAACTACACCAACCATTTATGAAATGGGACAATAATTCAACTGCTTGAATTATGCATCATTAGTGCAAGTCTGTCCAAATCTAAAATGTTCTCATATCAAAGATTCTATGACTTGGAGAATTTAAGATCAAGATATCTCGAGACTAATTTCATAATCACCATCATATGTGTGACCTAACCTTATAGCGTTATATGATCTAGATGACTTCTTCCATATCGATTGTTGATAAGACAATTTGTCAGGATATGAATAAGATGGCCTCTTCATTTATATTGCAAAAATAAGATCGTTTATACAAGAGTAGTTATTACAAGCCAAATCTAATTGGGTGCAAGCCACTACTCTAACAATCTCCCACTTGCCCCAGAGCCAATTATTCATAGTCCTTAGGCCCATCTTCTCAAGATGTCTCTCAAAAACCTTCTGGGTAAACAACTTAGTTAGTGGATCTACTATGTTCTCTTCTGAGGCAACGCGTTCCAATCCAATGTTCCCTATATCAAAAATTTCCCGGATCAAATGAGATGTACTTGGATCGCTAATGAGATTTTGGCTCCTTTGCTTGTGCAATGGCTCTATAGTTGTCACAGAAGATGACAGTGGGCCCTGCTATGCTAGCAACTATATCCAACTCTTGGATGAAAATTTTCATCCGAACACCCTGTGTTGCAGCATATGATGCTGCTATATATTTTGCTTTACTGGTTGAGTCCACCATGGTATCTTACTTGGAACTCTTCCAACTTACCGCGTCTCCATTAAGGCAAAATATGATCCCGAAATGAATTTATTGTTATCTATATTAGATTGGAAACTAGAATCGAAAAACCCTTCTAGTTTTAATTCTCCACCGCCTAAACAAGAAATAATTCCTTAGTTTTTCTCAAGTACTTGAAAATTGTTTTTATGGCACTCCAGTGGCTTTCACCGGACTTGGATTCAAAGTGGCTCGAAACATTTAGAGTATACGCTACATCCGATCTCATACACAGCATTACATATATTATGCTTCCTATAGCAGAGGCATAAGGTATGCCAAACATCCTACATATCTCTTCTTCCGTCTCTGGGGCCATAGACTTAGCAAGATGTAACCCATGTCTCATAGGAAGGTACCCCCTCTTGGATTCTTCCATACTAAACCGCTTTAGTATTTTGTCTATGTACAAACTTTGAGGGAGCCCCAACAATCTTTTTTATCTATCTCTATAGATCCGTATTCCTAATACGAAAGATGCCTCTCCCAAATCTTTCATGGAGAATTGTGTAGACAACCATGCTTTAGTATATTCTAACACTCCCACCTCATTCCTAGTGAGAAGGATGTCATCTACATAAAGTACTAAAAACTCTATCATGCTCCTACTACTCTTCTTATACACACAAGGCTCATATACGTTTTTTTATAAAGCCAAACCCTTTGACTGTCTCATGAAAACGTATATTCCAACTTTGATACACTTGCTTAAGTCCATAAAGCAACTTTTGGAGCTTGCAAAATTTTTTTTTGCTCCCTCTAGATGTGAAGCCCTCTAGTTGCTCCATATAAATTTCTTTGTCGAGGTTACTATTAAGAAAAAACAATTTTCACATCTATTTGCCATATTTCATAGTTATAATATGTAGCTATGGCAGGCAAAATCCTAATGGACTTAGGCATTGCGATTGGCAAGAAGGCTTCCTGAAAGTCTATACCCAGTTGCTGAGTATATCCTTTAGCTACCAATCTTGCCTTATAGGCCACAACCTTTTCATTAACTCCTAACTTATGCTTCCCAACTTACGCTTGAAGATTCATTTGCATCCAATGGGTACTATACTCTCTAGTGGATCAACTAAGGTCCATACCTTATTGGAATACATGGAGTCTATTTCGGACTGCATAGTTTGTTGCCAATGTTTTGAATTCACGTCTAGCATAGCTTTCTCATAAGTCTTTGGATCACTATCCGTTTGACTGATCTCATGAAGAAATCTGAACCTTTCTGGCTCTCTCCTGATTCGGTCAAACTTTTTGGGAAGTTGTGTGCTTTGAGATTCATTTACTTTTATTGGTTGTGGATTTTCTTCTTGATTATGAACTTCATCAAGTTCTACTATTTTGCATTTTCTATCTAATAGAAACTCCTTCTCTAAGAAGATAGCATTTCTCAAAACACATACTTTTTGTTCTAAAGGATCATAGAAGTAGTAACCCACAAACTCTCTGGGGTAACCCGCAAATTTGTATAAGGGGGATCTAGTATCAAACTTATCTCCTACTAGTCTTTTGACATAAGCAGGAGACCCCATACCTCCAATTAAGAATATGTGGGCACTTTATTATACCACATCTTATGTGGCATTTTGAGTATCGACTTAGAAGGTACTATGTTAAGTAACTTTGCCGCTGTTTCGAGGGCATGGCCCCAAAATGAAATAGGAAGGTCCGTGAAACTCATCATAAATTATAGCATGTCCAACAAAGTATGGTTTCTACATTCCGCTACACCATTCAACTGTAGTGTAGCAAAAGGAGTCTACTGTGAGAGAATTTCATTCTCTTCTAGATAACTAAGAAACTTATCACTCAAGTATTCACCTAATTGATCGAATCGAAGAGTTTTTATACTTAGTTCGAGTTATTTCTCTACTTCATTCTTGTACACCTTGAACATTTTAAAGACTTCGGACTTATTCTCCATAAGAAACACCCGTCCAAAACATGTATAATTGTCGGTAAACGTAATGAAGTAATTATGACCACCTCGAGAACTGATTTTTAGTAGCTTGCATATATCCGTGTGAACAAGTTCTAATGACTTAGTGGCACGCTTTGGTTGTCCAACAAATGGTGACTTGGTTATTTTTTCCTTTAAATAAGACTCTCAAGTCGATAACTCCTCAATGTCACTTATAGAAAGCAACCCTGATGCAACCAACCTACTTATCTTATTTTTGGAAATATGTCCAAGTCTAGAATGCCACAAGTATGCTTGGTTATGGCCATCTATCTTTCTTTTGTTCTCTTGTTGAATTTGTAATAATATAGAGTTTGAATCTAGAGTATAAAGCCTATTTGTTAGTGTAGTAGTAGCAATTAAAGAACCATCTTTGAAAAGAAAACACGTTTTATTCTTGCAAGAAAATTTATTATTTTTTTTACCCAATACAGCGATTGAAATGATGTTCTTTAATAAAGACGGTACAAAGAGACAATTATTCAATTCTAACTTTTGATTATCACAAGCTAAAATAACTAGACCTGAGGCTTCGATGTCAACTCTTGTACCTTTTTTTATCTTAAGGATCACATCCTTTTTACTTAGCTTTTTAGCACTCTGCATCCTCTGCAATGACTTGCAAAGGTGAAAATCATACGCGGTGTCAAATACCCATGTATCACTATTAATCGAAAGATTAACTTAAACAAAGAGCGTACCATTTTTAAAAAAGCTAAATACTTCTTACAGTTCCTCTTCCAATGCCCAATCTCACCACAATAAAAGTATTTGTCCTTTTTAATATTGGCTTTCTTTTTTATTCCGCATGATGGTTTTGCTATTTGTTTCCCCTTAGAAGAACCTTTCTTCTTTTTTCCCGCTTTGCCTTTTTGGGCCTTTGAGGTTGAAGCAACCAATACCGTCTTGGCTTTCTTCATAATAAACTCAGCCGTGACTAGCATATTAACAAGCTCATTAACTGTCACTTTGAGTTTACTCATGTTGAAATTCATGACGAATTGGTCAAATGAATTTGGCAATGATTGAAGGATCAAATCTATATAAAGATTACTATCCAAAACAATATCAAGTTTCCCAAACTTTTCTATTAAAGAAATTATTTTTAAACTATGCTCGTGAACACTTGATCCTTCAACCATTCGTGCCTAAACAATTTCTTGGAGATATTGAAGCATTCATAACAAGTTTCCATCGAATATAACTCCTCTAACTGCATGTGAATCTCACTAGCATACTTCATGTGCTCGTAAGACCTTTGAAGCTCACTTGACATTGATGCCAATATTGAATATCGGGTTTGAAGATCATCTTCTCGCCAACAATTGATGGTTTCCTGCATGTCCTCCGTTGCACAATTGGGGATAGTATCAGGGAGACTTTGAGTCAAAACATAAGTACTCTTTTTGAAATCAAGTACAATTTTCAAATTTTTAAGCCAATCATTATAGTTGGGATCGGTAAATTTAGTAGTTTCCAAAATAATGGAGAGTGAATTTTTAGCCATTTGTGTTTGTCGATTTAAAAAATCTACAAAAGCGAAGAAGAGAATACAAGTATTTATTTGTGCAATATTATTAAACATGATAAGGTATTGTATCATGAGTTACCTCCTACTATTTTCATCAAATTTTATGGTCTCTCATAAAATTCGATAAATCATATTTCTTAGTGGGTTTTAGGACCCCTAGGAATTATTCATAGAACTATAAGACATAGCCATCTACAAATAAATTCTTAGGTGGGCAACTTACTTTATCAATTGTATCAACTGTGCAACCACTAAAATTATTTTGCCTCATCTTTCGTATAGACTCACGAGACGTAGCCATCTATACTATTTGATGTTAAGTTTGACCCACCAATCCCTCTTTACAATTAACTCAATTATGGTCATCCTGCGAGACGTAGCCAATGCCATAATCGAATTAATTAAAAGAGAATCACATGCTTAAAGTAGTGATCATAGTATTCCAAGTAAGAATGTCTCACGAGACGTAGTCAACGTACCCACCCAGTAGCATCTCATGTCACTTATTGGTGGAAGGCATGGAATAATAAATTTAATTTAATTTGTCCATTATAACTTAATACAATTTTTCTTGCGGAAAAGTACTTAGACTTTCTAAATGAGGGTTTTTGAGAAATTACCTAGATCTCATCAATGTTTTATTTACTTTTATTTAGGATATCTATCCTAAGCATACATCACCATAATCACAAAGATAATAAACATAAATAAGTAAATAAAACAACCTAGCATGCTCCTAGGTAAATGATTATAAGCCTTAACTAAATAATGCACTTAGAGCCATTAGTGCATTACTGTAACACCCCGAAAATTCCTCTAAATAAAATTTTGAATCATCAATTTTTTGAATAATAACCTATTTTCAATATCATGAGCATCGTTTTAACATCAAAATAAATTTCGTGCATTCAAACATTTTTCTTGCATTCGAGCTCCATTTTCTTGCCCCGTTCCTGCCCAAATGAGCCTTGAAAACCCATCAAAACAAGTCCAAATTGGCCCAAACTTCAGCCACCATATTTGACTCAAATGAAATAAAAAATGCTACTGCAGCCGCAGCCATAGCAGCCCTACCCTAGAAATGGATGGGATTTCTTCCCATCCATCCATCAATTGTGTCCCCAACTTACAAAGGAAGTTAACCAGATTGCAATTGAGGGCTTGGCTTCATTTTACTTTGCTTAGATACTCCTCTAGGCCATCTATAAATGCCCCCAATTTTCAAGACTAATCTTCTTGCTAACTCACATTCTTCTTGCACTTAAAAAAAAAATTCCACATCACACAAGAACACTTCTTGTATTTAACTTTAACATTTCTTCAAAAATCTTACTAAGGGGAATATTGGTGGTGCTCTCTCAAACTATTGGTAAGTCTAGCTCAAGATTAATGATTAAGAATGTATGATATAGTTATGATTGGAGTATTAACCTAAGTGTGATTTTCATTATAGGTGTTCGAACCAAATCTTGGGAATCACTTAACATCTTGATAAGCTTAGGACCCAAAATAAGACTTATGGATTCCTTGCTTCCTTTCTATAATTTTTGTTATCATCTTCATGCCTTGCTCGTTGAGCTTATGAATATCATGATCCCATTTATATTCTTGGTGTTATGAGCTTATATTTGTTCATATTGCCGATTCTTGTAATTATAAGCTAAAAAATCCTTGATATGGAATCTAATGACTCCTTGCACGTCATTGATGTCCTCATCTAGACCTTGTGATGGAATTGAATCATAGACTAAGAAGGGATTTTTAGACAAAAATGAAGGAAAAATGAATATGGACATAAAAATCGATTTACACTTCAAACTTGTAAAATAAATTTGAAAATTATAAATTTCAAAATTTTGCTTGAAAAATGAAGTTTTCAAAGTCTGATTTCTAGATGAAAAAGATAGGAAAAGGGAAAATTTTGAGTTTATGGATTTATAACATTTTTCTCCAAAAATTTGTAAATTAAGATTTGGAACTTAAAAATTAAAAATTTTCATGATGAATAGAACAAAGTAAGTTTAATTATTTTACATTAAGTCTCCACCATCATGAGGATTTCAAAAAAAAAGAGATATTGTTCACGGTACAATTCACGGCGCGACTGCGTATGAACAGTACCACGGACGCACCGAAAGCAGTGGACTTGGCCACTTCTATGCATCCGCGCCCATTTTTGAGTGCTATCGTGCCCGAGACAGTCCCTACACTTCCTAACTTGGCCTCTTTTGTTATCTTAAGCCCATTTTGAAATTTATGTTTATTACCGATTGATTCCGTTTATATTTCACTTCTTTAAAAGTGTTTTAAGATTTCGAAATAATATTCCTAAGTCCAAGATTCAATTTGATTCATACATTTGATTCATTCGTTCGTTTGAATATGAGCCATTGTGGCATATATTTCTGATATGTTCCGTTTGTTTGATATGATTAGCTAAATTCTGAATTGTTTGTTTGATATGATTGGCCAATCGAATATGTGCCCGAAGTGGCTTCATAATATAAGATATGTCCAATATGTTCAGTTTGTTTCAAGCCTATATGAATGTATGTATGTTAGGCCTTGGGAATTATCAGGGGTATCGAATTGGGCAATATCGGATCGACAATCTGAATCCCTGGGAATTTCTGTATGTTAGAGAGCTCGGAGGGGTCCTAGAGGTAGGATTCCTAATGGCTGCTCTTGGGACTCGTAGTCAACCATGCTGCGACGACTGTGTCTCAAATACTGTATGGCTCTCTTCGAGGGGACGCTCGGAGAAATAAACGGAGGGATAAGGATTATATGTATGTTACATGTTGGAGTTATAAGAGTGACAGATCCACCAAACATTTGAATCAGTCCATAAGTTTTATTGACATGCATGTGACATATGATTTAAGATATCCATTCATTTTGTTCATTCCGTTGTCCTAAAATGTTATAGGAGGTCACATTCATGATTTCTGTTCTTGATATGCTCATCGTCTGAATCATACACTCCTGTCCTATGCCATAAGTTTTACTGGGTCAGTGGATTCATGATTCCATTAATATCACGTTGGTGCTTAGCCTTGAGGATAAGTTTGATTTGGACAGCTTCCAGCTAGAGTTCCTGTTTCCTTTTGGATTATGTAATTATATTTTGGGTTTAGTTAGTTCCCGTTTAAACTACGAATATATTTGGCTTGTAATTTGGATCTTGCAATGTATTTTGGAAATTTCCAGCCTAAAATTTTGGAACATTAAATTATGAAATTGTGTTTTGGAAATTCTATTTACGGTTTTAGTTAAGTTTTGTCTGCGAGTAGCACTCTGGATCTCGGGACAAAATGCTCTGAAATTCGGGGCATTACAATTACTTAGTGATTTAGATGAGTAATTAAATAAATAGATCCTATCTGTTACATATGCATCACCACACATATATGGCCCTCATGTCTTGAACTCCTTCATCATCTTCTTCTTAATTACAAGATATACCATCCATACATGGCCTTTAATCAAAACAAAAGGAAGACCTCACCGTGCTAAATCTACTCTCACTACAAGATGGAAATGAGTCATACAAGCCCCCATTTAATTACAACCCAATCAATAAATCAATTCATTGAAACCTTTTTAATGAGGCTCACAATCTTTCCATACATCCATTCAATATCAAACATCTATCAAATAATGCTTGAAATTAAATATACAACAATTAATTAAATATTCATTATATGAACAGATAATTAAAGGCTAACTAGTGCATCATATGCCACTGTTTTGCCACTGAAAATTGTTCAATGTAAATCATCAATTAAATGTGGAATTAATTTGGTTTTTGAATCATCTAAAGGTTTCCAAAACCCACCAACACCTTGGGATGATTTAAAACACTATAGGAGACCAAATTACATAAAAAATTTGATCAAAACATCATTAGAATTTTAAGTGGCAAATTCAAAATTAGCCACGGGTCTAACCGGCAGCCCCCATTTAAAAAATTTTAATAAATTCCCCTTAGCTCAAAAAATCACTAAATTTGAATCCAAGGTTTCCAACTCTTTATAGATTACTCGGCAAATGAAGGAGTACAAAAAAAATATCAATTCGAGCACGAAAATGATAAATTACCGAGTGCATTGGTTTAAAGCTCTGGGGTCTGTTTGGCAGTGCATGTTCAAAGTTTTTTAGAAAATTCTCCTTGATTCCAAAAATCACCAAATTTAAAACATAAGTTTGAAACACATGGTAAATGATTCAAAAAAATAAAGGAGCTCCAAAACAAAGTAATATAGGGCATCAAAAATGACCAAACCCGAGAGGTCAATGCACATGTTTTCCAGAAAACACAATACGTTCTTAACATATTTTTCATGCTCTAATTTATGTAATTTTTTTTTCTGACCTATATTAATCCAATCATATACACATGTTTTGACCTCCTAGGAGTCTTAAAACAATTTTAAAACAATAGATCTCAATCAAAAACATCAATTCCAATATTCAATCAAATTGAATTCTGAACATACCAAATCAACATATAGCACCAATTATCACATAATTCACATAGATTCAAGCCACAAACTGTAATGTCTTGGGTCCTAGTACACTTCCGCTCTAGTCACCGGGACATTACTCGCATTCATAGGTATTAAATTAAATGTTAAAATCAACATGATCACAATTATACAATAACTAAAATCACAATCAAAAAATTTCATAGTAATTCATTTATATAGGTGCCAAATCTCATCCTAATTTACAAGTTTGAAAGTTTCTAAAAATACAACTTAACAAGCTACAGTACATTCTGAAAACTTACAACATCTTTTTTACTAATATACCAAAATTTTCCAATCAACAAAATGCAAATACCAAAACTAGATGTGTAGACATATCCAAATCTAAGCTCTCATGTCAATAGTCGTATTATTCCTCAAATTTATTCACCTACACATGGTAGAAAATTTAAATAAGTCAAGAGAGTTAGTAAAGATCATGACGGATGACAATAATTTAGGAATTAAGGGATAACAGGTAGGAGTACAATTGATCATTGGTGATGAAATTTCGACATTCGTGGCAAAACCATTAATTCAATTCAATACAATCATAAATCTGAGGATTCAAATCATAAAGCAACTGTCATAATCCAAAATTCAAATCACGATACGAATGTCAAAAATCATGTAAGGTCGAAACAAATATTTGGTGGATCTGTCACCCTTATAACTTCCATAATACCATATCATCCTTATCTCTCCAAACCACCTCTGAATAGTTATTCAAGAGGATATAATACCACCTCTGAGTAGTTACTCATGAGGATATTAATAGGCAAAGCCGCCGCAGCGCGATTGACCACAAGCCTAAGAGATATCTCTCGGAAACCTACCTCCAGGCTCCCTTAAAATTACCCAACATTAGGGAAGCCCCCAAAGTTGAAATTGATGATCGTTATCGCCCTAACCCTTCCCCTTAGAGTTTCCCCGGGGCCCAACATTCATGCATTAAGGTTATCAATAGGCAATATGACTTGGAACATCCAAGGATTCACAATACTAGATCAAATTCGAGGGCTCAGATACAAGAAAATCTAAGAATTCGAACCAGGGATTTAATGATTCTATGTGGATCATCAAATTAGACTTAAAAATCATAGGAAGTGACTTTTGGAAAGTTATTTCGACAAAAACATCAAATAAGTCAAGTTTTGAGAGTTTTGGGAGCGGCAGTGGTTTTCCTACTTTAGAAATACAATTTGATGAGATAAAATTAAAAATTTGGTTTTATGACTATCTACACTCAACAAGCTTTCCAAAGGTTATTTTATATTGAAAAGCCGACAAGTAAATTTTTAGTTATAAATTTTTAAATTTAACACAAAGTTCTATTGTGCTCCAGAGTCAGCTTGACATGTTTAGCTTTAAAGAATTTTTTGGAAAGAATGCTTAATGGATTTCAAATATTCTTGAATCTATCATTATCTATACTTAACAAGGTTTCTAATAAATATTTTTGGGGTTAATTTGGTAAAGGAAAGCTTGGGTTTCAATGATTTGAAGTTGGAAAATGTATTAGAGCATATTCCAGTAGGTACCTCCCCAGGTAAACTAGCAACTTCAGATTAAATGGTGTTTTTGGTCTTTTTCCTTCATGGATTTGGGTGATTCTTAATTCTAATGATAAATACACTCAATAAGGTTTCAAATGGTGCAAATTTTGGATTTTTTAGGTATGTAGAGGTTTGGTTATGAATTTCTGAAGTTGGGGTTAAGACAGAGGCATTTTCTATTTTAGCCAAAAGGGCAGGTTTGATTCAAATGAATTTTTCTACCACTTTCCTCCTTGTTTTCAAGTGTTTCTCAATTCTAAAATCATCTAGGCTTGAAGAGGTTTCTAATGGTACCTTATATGCAATTTTTGGAGTAGCTAAAGTAGCATTTTCAATTTTTTGAAATGAAATGAGTGTTTTACCCAAGGTACCCGAGAGCAACCAATATATTCAAACTTCATTTCATTCAAGAAATCATTCAACCACCAAGTCTAAATGATGATCCACTAAGTTCCTTATAGCCTAAGGTCATATTTATGGTTCCATAAATACAAGCTAGATCATACTTCATCAAGAACAATAAGATAGAAAATCAAGTAGCTCAACAAGCACAAGTTCACAATAATCAAGGAACCATTTCAACAAACATGCTAACAAGCATATCTTCCATGAATTTCTTCTAGAATATGAAACTATGAACAAAACATGAAGGCCAAGAAGAAAGAAATATTATGATCTTTACCTTTCTTAGTTTACCAACTTGAAAGTTCAAATATTTTCTTCAAGATCTCCCTAAGATCCTAACACCAAAGAGGAAACTTTTTAAGTTTTACTTGAACAAATAATTTAACCATTAAAATCTAAACCAAATCTTACCAAACTTGAGGATTTGTGTAAGAGGTGATGTCCCCTACAATTCCCCTTTTGATTGCTTGTTGAAATTAAGAAGAAAAATGGAAGAAAGTGGAGTTACACATACACACAAGTTGTTCGGTCACAAAGTGAAAAAATAGCTGAAAATTTTGTTCCTTTCATCTCTCTCTCTCTCTCTCTCTCTCTCTCTCTCTCTCTCTCTTTGTGTATTTATACTTTTTAGAGTATATACTAGTGTATTATATATAAGACAATACTTGATATTTTTGCAAATACACCAAGATTACTAATGATATTATTGGATGACCATGCATAGATGAGTCACCATGTGTTGGTTGAACACCTCATTCCTTACCTCATATTTTTTATCCTATTGAAGACTTTGTGTAACGCCCCGGATCCTAGAGCATCTGCCCCTAGGTCGGGAATGTTACTCACGTACATGAATAGATAATCTAAATTCCAAAATTTGCATAATGAATCACTTTTGATACATTGTCCAATAGTACAAATATATCCCCGAGTCTCAACCTGGGTCATACAACCCTACCTAACACTATTTCATAATCATTGGTACAAAATAATCTTGATGTCAAATCTTCAAACTCGTCATGCAATTTTCTAAAATGAATTTCCTACAATAGTAGAGTTAAGGGGGTGAGTCCACTGACTTAGCAAGGATTATTACCATAACCCTGAACAAGGGTAGCAAAGAAAGTGTTTAAGGATTTCGAGATATTAATACGATTAAACAGTTCTCCGAACCATTGATGTCAGGATTTTGTAAACATTCAGTGTAGTGCCCGCGGGATCCGGGGACGGCCGCCCCTGGGATCAGAAAACACCACCTGTGGGCAGGCGGACCTCTATTGGAACATTAAACATACAATAGGGAACAATATACTAAGCAAATTCCACAATAACTTATATACATCGGCCGCAACGTTAACATCATACATAACGGGAGCTATACTACTACAACGTCAAACTAAACAAGCCATATTTACAGAAACTCTCCACATACTATAGTCCTAGTGGCTACAAGCCACCCAGTAGGATATCTAGAGATCACAAGATGAACATAACTCTAAAATGTACTCGTACATTTCTATCATCTACAATAAATGAAAATACAAAGCATAGTCTCATATTTACATCCAACAAGCTTCCAACTTATTCACCTACACATGGTTAAATAATTAAATAAGTCCACTGACTTAGTAAGAAGCATAGCTATGGAATAGGAATGAATATGGAAGCCAATAAAAGAGTAACGAGACAATAAGCTCAACAATGAAATGAACATGCCAACGATTGCAATTATTTCACAAACGATATAAGCAAATGCCTCAATAAGGGCATAAACGATAGCTCGGCAAGAGCATAAGCAATAGCTTGTCAATAGCATAAACAATAGCTCGACAAGAGCACCAACAATAGCTCAGCAAGAGCATAAACGAGCCAAATCATAATAACAATTATCACAATCGTATGGCAAAGACAGAACTATTATTTGGTGGATCTGTCACCCTTATAACTCCATAACAATATATAATCCTTATCCCTCCACAGGTCCCACACTGGAGTGGCTGCTCGAGATGGTGACCCGAACATATAATGTGACATAAATTGTCGACTATCCGCGTGTCACAGGCTAGTCCTCGGAAAACCTATCCCATGTTACCTTGGAACTACCAAAACAATTAGGAAACTATTCAGGATATCAACTGTCGGCCCGATGCCGCCTAGCATCCTTCCTGGAGTTTCCCAGGGGCCTATAAACAATCATACAATAGGTTTTGTAATTAAAAGGAGTTTTTCGAATTAGGATATTCAAAGTTCAAACAAGATTCGAACATAATCAATCAATTC
>JACFYI010003650.1:134317-169231 GCA_014898755.1 Handroanthus guayacan
CGAAAACAAAGTGGTAAGGTAGGTTAGGATCTCAGAAAAGTTGACAACCATTGGTCATATAATCATATTTTATTCCCAAGATTCTTCTCCTCAAATGAATTTCATGCTTATTTAGTTTAGAAGACAGTATCGCTACTTCAAAGGATTTAGTTGTGGTCCCATCTCATTTTCTCCAGCGCAAATTCGGATAAACTGGCATCTTGCTAAACGAATTGAGTGTAGAATAGTTAATAATCCCAGTACCCCACTCTTTTTTAATTTGTTAAAAGGGACAATTGCCCCTACACCCCAAGTTTACCATAATTATCAAAATATTTTTTAATATTTTGATCATTACCATTGTATTTCCTAATGTACAATGCAACTAATATATAATTATAATTACATCCCTTGAGCGTATACATAATTATAATTAGATATCTAAGCTGAAACATAATATTACATTTACACCCTCTTATCTAGGGAGTTTATTTGTAATTTTTAGCATTTTTAGGGGTATAATTATGGAAAATATCCAAATTTTCAGCAGCTCATGAGTCATGATTATACAAGTACTTTTCATTTTCAGTAATTGCAAACACCACCTAAGAGTTTGATCAATCGTCACTTGCGTGGTACGCTTTATTTGGGAATAATTACATTTTTCATCAAGTAAATGTACTATTTAACACTTCTGATCTTGTATGTATTGAATTAACAATTTTAGTCTTATAACTTACACTAATTTTTCATTTTTCGACTGGCAGTGAACTATTTGGCACCAAAATCCGATGTAACTCACCGGGCAAATGTCATATAACGAGTGTTAGCACACATGAGCGAGCCACCTCGAATTTTAGTGGCAAAATGTTTACAACTAGCAAGCTAAGAGCAAAAAATATGAAGTGAAAATTATAGGACTAAAATTGTTAATCAATACATACGAAGACCAAAAGTGAAAATAGTATAATTGAAAGACTAGAAGGATAACTTCATCTCTTATTAATGTCATAACTGCAACAAAATATCAAGCAGTTACAAAGTAGTAAAATTAGATGCCATATATTTTAAAATCAAGAATTTAATTAGAAATCAGAAACCCAAAGCTGACCACTTAAAATATTAGTTATAATATTTTTCCTACTAGCACGTGCTTAAGTTTATTCAAGGGAGTCTTAATTTGTAGCAAATAAATAGATTCCCATGCAAGTGACACATTCCATCACGTGAAAAAAAGAAAAAAAAAATATGAATTCCACTTCTCCCCACGCATTGCTCATAATATGATTAATTAAGAAGACCAAGACTTGGGCCGCGATCGCAGTGAGCAAATTATTTAAAAATAAAAAAATAAAACTAGAAGAATTCATAAAGCAAATTCACTACAAACAAATTCGCCATTGGTACTCCTATAATTATAACAAATGCAATAGCTTTTTTGGCATCAAATTTGGGTAGTTTCTAGCCTCTTTTTTTCCATCTTCAGTCAAAAAAGAAAGAGGGGAGCAAAGAAAAGTATGTCTTCAGTTGAGGAAACCATGTCCACCAGTAGCAGTTCCGATGAATCACAATTTAATGATCCGGATCCCATATTACCCTTTATGGCTAACAATCAAACAAATTTCACCGCAATGGACATTGAACCAAACCGTTTTCCATTAATCACCCCGTACGCGTCAAGCATGATGGAGCTTGTGCGGAGGAGAAACCAAAAATGGCTCCGCAATCATGAAGGAGTTGGAGGCATTGTCTTAGGCCTCGAAACAGATACAGAAGGAGTTGACAATTTCACTATTTTGGAGGGGTATATTGGTAATTAACCCTTTATTTTATTCTGTTTTATTTAAAATTGTTAATTTTTAATTAAATACATTAGCATGTGCATGCCAAATGAAATACTATTTACAATATAGGATCCAAAATAAAATGAATACAATGGAGGTATGGCTATTTCTAGTTCCTGGGTACTTATATTTAGATAGTAATAAAACAGATACATATTCGGAGATTGTGTGCGCATGTCTTGTATAGAATTATTCGGTTCGGATTTTGGTTTAAATATAACTGTTTTGTCTCTTTGTTTCATCTTATGTTACAATATCAAGTGTATTAAATATATTTTTTTTAATTTAATATTTTTTATAAAAATGTCAATAGTGGTTAATGAACTAGAAAATAACATATCTTAAGATTACGAGTATATATACAATGCTACGAGTATGCATATGTGTGTATGTGTATGTATATATATATATATATGCAATTAATAACAAATTTAGAAAGACATACTAATGCAAATGGAAAGAAAAAAGAAATTAATTTTTAATAATAGTTGGAATAGACGTTATAACTAGATTGATTTATCATCCGTGTATATATGATAATGATGAGATGTCCAATACCCAATGGACAGGACAGTAATAGTAATAGTTTTTCTGAAGTGTTGGTTCATCGGAGATTGAAATGGTTATGATTAATGTTGCAGTTGATATAAACAAATATTCCATTGACAAGATGACTGATCCTTCTTTTTCTCTGTCTCAAATTTAAAGGTGGCCAAGTTTTGGCAAGGTTTAAACTCCATTGAAGAGGTACCCCTGATTTTATTGCTCCAGATGTTCTTGACTTGCTCGGGAAACGAATTGGATTAAACACAACTCACCCTCCTTCAAGATCCACCATTGCGTCTGCCACAAATGCCACCGAGAAGGCCATTTTTGACTTGGCTGTCCAGCAGTTATACATGGATGTAGAAACCCTTAAGAGAAGCTGCACGATTCTTGAATTCGAGCCCTTCAGTTCCAAGAACAGAAGTAGCAGTGTACTTATCAGTAAGAATTCAGACAACACAATTCACGTCCACAGAAAGGGTGCTTCGGATGTTATTATACCAATGTGTTCCCACTACTACGAGAGCATTGGAATGGTCAAAGCGATCAACAGAAGCGAAAAGGCCTTGTTGGAGCAGATTATTAAAGGAATGGCCGAAAAAGGGCTAAGATGTTTCGCTTTGGCACACAGAAAAACATCCATAGGAGACTATTTTACTTTCTTGGCCAAAGGCTAATTTTGTTAGGCATTATTGGTTTGAAAAATTCATGAAGAAGTGGGACGAGAAAAACAGTGGAAGAGTACCGAAGAGCTGGAGTCAATGTCAAGTTGATCACGGGAGATAGCCCAATGACAGCAATGGTCATCGCTGATAATTGTGGAATAGTAGTTGATCCAGAACATCGACGTGGGGAAGTGGTACAAGGCAGGGAATTCAGGGAATTCAGTTTTGAGGATAGAATGGCGAAAGTTGATAACATTAGAGTGCTGACAAGTGCCATGCCCGAGGGCAAGTTTCTCATAGTACAATGTTTAAAGATGAAAGGGCATGTTGTTGCATGTCCTGGACAGGGCATCGGAGATGTAATGGCACTCAGACAAGCTGATGTAGAAATCTGCTTTGGAACCCAAGGTGCTGAATTCGCCAAGGCCAACTCCCCTGTTGTCTTGACTCGTGAACAATTTCTTCTCATCACTGATATTCTCATGTGGGGAAGAGGATTATATGACATCATTCAGACATACACTCAATTCTTGATCACTGCAACTTTTGTAGCTCTAATAGTTGAATTTGTGAAGACGGTTTGTGATCAACATTCAACAGGCAAAGTCCCATATCCTGTTTTCGAACTTTTGTGGCTGAAACTCATTTCAGGAACATTTTCTGCTCTCGCTCTCACTATTACGCCTCCCACGGAAGGCATAATGCAGAACC
The DNA here is from genome assembly GCA_014898755.1 of Handroanthus guayacan. Taxonomy (NCBI): domain Eukaryota; kingdom Viridiplantae; phylum Streptophyta; class Magnoliopsida; order Lamiales; family Bignoniaceae; genus Handroanthus; species Handroanthus guayacan. Next base: position 138,063 of record JACFYI010003650.1, read on the forward strand.
CACTGACAAGTCGAGAACAGCCACTAATCTCATCCCTTGTGCACGCAAACATTTGTATTCAAGTCATATGTCAAGAGACTGTGCTATTAACCATACACTTTAAGGGAGCATCCTTTTTCTATATCGATTCTGATGAAAAGAAGGCAACGATTTTCAACACTTACATTCTCTACCAAGTTTTCTCCGAGATGAGCAATATTTTGGAAGAGATACAGAAGAAGAAAATGGCATGGGGAATCATGGTGCTTATAATTTTTGTTCAGTTTTTGATGCTAGAAGTTCTGAAGAAGCTTGCAGGCATGGTGAGGCTGGGCTGGGGGCTGTGGGCAGTCTGCACTGTCATGGCTGCGCCATATTTACTAGTCAGCGGGCTTGTTACAAAATTATCTGCTCTGAAGCCTAAAAGTGACTAAGGAGAGATGCGTTGCTATAAAATATAATGTTGCTTCCTAGTGAGACAGCTAAATTATTATGCCTTTTGTTTTCAGGTTTGAGCTGTTGTTATGTTTTTTCCTTTTTCTTTGTTTCACTATTTTGTTTTTCCAGTAGCTGCTAAGCCTAGTTGTTTTTTAGTTTTGTTGGCACATATTTTTTCGATTTATGGGCTTTATTTCATATTTATATTTTGATTTTTTGGGTCACTTCAGATTTTTAGCAACCATCATTTATTTGTTATATTCCGAATAAAGATTCTCATACAACATATGAAAAAAGGGGTATCATTTGCAGCTGATTTTAAAAAGTACATTTTAAATTTTAATTTTAGTCAAATTATTTCGTAGTATTTTAAAACATTGCTTTTACTTCTGATCATCTAAAACTAAACAGAAAAAAATTAATAGTTAAAAGCAACCCTCACATAAGTTATACAACTTTATGGTGCTTTTAGCTTTTATTTTCCAAAAATCTTAAACCAATTTTTGCCGCGTTTTGATACTTTTAACTTTTATTTACAAACCTCTAATTCAAATAATAATAATTATTTTTTGCCTCACATTTTTTCCATAATTTCAAATATGTCTCAATTTTCTGTTTTAACAAATAATGCATTTAAGAAGACGACCTCAATTCACATTTTTAAAAATTATATTTTTATTTTAAAAGTACAAAAGTTAAACTATACTCTTTAATAATCTCGATTCTGGTTTCTATATTTCTAATTTATATAATATATAAACACACACATATATATATATATAAAACACTAAGAGGTTATTTTCATATACAAATTAGGTCAGGGGTATCTTACTCCTTTTTTATGACAAGATAAACAATAATTTGATAAACTTTACCAGTTTCTGTATAAATTAACAGGAAGCAACAATTCATTCATTCTCTTGATAATAGCAGAAACCCAATTTTGTCATAGAAAGTGCAAAGAGATGATTGCACAACTTGTGAGTCATTTGTGGCATTATAATACAAATCAAATTGTGATCCTGTAACCATGCCTTATACATCTTATTGTTACCGAGGCAGTCAGCAGTCAAAAAATCACTCAAGTTTCTACATTCAAGCTGGAACTGGTTCAGGCAATCTACCATTCTCCGCCGGAGCCAAACTGTCATAGTATTCAACCAAAACTTTCCAACCACCAGGGCACATGAATCCGTCAGGAGGATTCTCCTTGTTCTTTGCAAGTGTCCGCATCTGGAAAAACCAAAGCAATCAACAAAACATACACAAAAATGTTAATAGATGTCTTAGTTTAGAACAACATCTGTACGGTTTTCCGTTTTGAGCGTATATGTGTCAACTTTGTTGTCTTTATAAGAAATATGTAATGTACTTGACATTTGTTCAGGAAATATAACTGAAGATGAAACACTTATTGAAATACAAGATTCAAACTTTATTATCTGTTTCATTTTGGATTGTGAGTAGTCTGAGCAAATAATTAATAATGTTAACAAGAAAGCATCGAAGATACCTTGGTGCCAGATATGAATAGAAAATCTTGAGCCCTTGATGGATCAAAGAATGCCATTTTACCCTGAGTCTTGTCATATGCAGCCACCTGCATTAATTAATAATGCCTTGTCATACCATAACAAATTCAACTTCATTCTTCTAATTTGCAAAGAAAGGATTGCTTCAAATTTACCATAAAAACAAATGTAAAGGGTTGTTCATTTACCTTGAATGGCAGAATGTTGAGCTTCTCCAATCCGGGTGCCATACTCAGCACCTTCTTCCCGTGATCAGCATCATACAGGTCTCTTTCCTCAATTGGGTGGCTCATGCCAGCAGGGTCCCGGCCTACAATATAGAAGTTTGCTCCTGCGTTTATTCTAGCCTTAGCATGCCACTGTACCTCAGTCGGGCCAGCATAGTGCATAGGAGACGGGAATATAGACACAACTGTAGTTTCTGGGTCCAGGACTCCATCTTCGAGCACCTAGAGACAAGTAATGAAATATTAGCATCCCATGTGAATGTTAGGAATTATAAGTACTTTTTGACAAATTTAAATTGCCATTTGAATTGAATAAATGGGATCTCAGAAAAGTTAATAATAGTTCTATCTAAATCAATGAAAGGGTTTTCATTCTGATAAATTTTTTGTGCAAGTAATAGCTTGATAATAAAGCGTAACTGTGCAATGTAGATGAACCGAACCATCCCATCTTCTAGGACATATCAAGAGCATGAATTTTATAAGTTGACTAACCTTCTCGTGTTGCCTCATTCGCCAAATAAGTGGAACATCATCTGCTTTAGTGTAGCCTCCCAAAGGATGCAGCAGGAGGACAGGATTCTTATATCCCATCTCAAGAAGGCGACGGCGTGTGTCCGTCATCAATAAAGCATGGCCATTGTGCACCGGATTCCTGAGCTGGAAAGCAAACACTGCATCTGCATTGCGTCTCTCAAACTCATCACGGAGTTGGGTAGGTGAAAGCCGGAAGCGGTCTAAATCATCATTGTACTTGATAGGCTTTATAACCTCTAAATCGCCACCAATCAGCCAGTTTCCAGCACCAGTAATAGCTTCCTCAACATATGGCAGACCAGGTGCAGTGGTACCCCAAGTTCTTGCTACTCTTTCTTCTTTATTGTGCTTGTAAATCTCGATGCTACAGTTACAAATCCAAATATAAGAGATTACTATATGTCACAAGAATAATTTTCAGATAAATTGCTAAATGAAATATAAGCAACTTATGACCAAAGAGTGAAACAGAGACAGAATACCAAATACCATCATGCGAGTTTCTTACACAAGAATATATTGCAACAAAAACAGAGCATGTTCAAGAACTAAATTTTGAGTCACGGAATTATCCAATCACTTGCAATAACACCCTTTAACGGATACACACAAGGCAAATGAAAAGGAAAAGTGAAGGTTACTTTATTTAAAAAAGAGGGAAGGATGGAAAAGTGATAGTTTTCAATCCATTTCAACATTTCTCAATAGTTTGTCCTTGAGCCAAACTTCCAATTTATGCCATAATTTTTGAATCGTCAAGACAAAACAATACCCTTTCCACAGCTAGAAGCAGCTATCCACATCAATAACATCAAGTCAACGTCCACGGAAATTAGTATTTATTAGTACGTTCTCCATTTCATACGTAAAATCCAAAAACTTTCAAGCTGGAATTACTGCGAAGTTAGTCTAAATTAACGAATCATCTGCCTGAGAACTATATCCTAACTGAAATTACAAACTCATCACTCAAAGAATAGTAAATTTGTCCAAATGAACAAAGCATCTCTTAATAACTAGATCATAACTGAAATTATAAATTTATCTACCATCCTACACACACCCAGAAACTGAAAGAGAAAGGAAAGGAAGAGCACTGATTGTTGATTTCTGCAATCCAAACACTCGCTTTTCCACTCTATTTCACAGTATATAAATTCTGATATCGGGAAAAACTGTAGAAATCAGTAGTCCACAAAATTAAAAAGGAAAAAATGGTTTAACAGTTAGCAAACGGGAGGCATACCACAATTCTACCACGATTAACTCTATTGTCAGCATAAAATTCTGATCAAGTCCGGTCCATTTAACACCTCCAAGAAAACAAACTAATGAAACAAAGAATAGAATGGCGGAAGGTTCTTACTCGCTCAAAATAGCAACCAGATCATCTTTGTCGTCAACCAGCGCCACGCTAGTAAGCGAACCGATCTCATTCTTCTGAGCATCATCAATAGCAAGCACGATGGGCAGAGACATATTCACAAACGAACCATTTTCGAGCCGAAGCGAATTAAAATGAAGCGTTTGGAGGAACTCTGACTCTCTCATGAAACCCTTCAATGGGCTAGCCCAGCCCTCGCTGAGCACGTGCACCCATTGAAGATCAATCTTCGAGAGCCTGATCTTAGGCAGGCTTAGGGCCTGCTTAAGCTTAGAATCTTTTTCCGATTCCTTGACAAAAAGTTCGACTAGCTTTCCGCCATCCGGTTCGATCAGAGAAGCTGAAATTCGGGTAACGGGTCGGGTTCTGGCTGCGGGGAGGGGATGAAGGGGGATACTGAGAGATGGCGTGAAATGGGATTTTGGTAGTTTTGGGAAAGAATGGCGGTTAGCGGTGGAAGTTTTGACGTAAAGAGAAGCCATAGCTGCCATTTTTGGCTCTCTTTCTTCCCTGATGCTATGGGCTGGTTTAGTGTTTTGGGAATAAAAGATTGAAGCGGGGAAGGGGTAGTTTGGGAATAGGGACTAATATTGGGGTCTTTTCGTAATACGGAAGTAATGTCTAGGGCTAATTTGGGGTTTAAAAGTTCCAAGGATTGAGGGAGAGGAGGGCATTTTAGGTAACTAAAATTAAATATATTGTGAAGTGGAGGAGAGAATAATGAGAGGATTCAAGCTGAGTGTATTTATAAACATTGTTCAAGTGGGGAAGATGGGGGTAAAGTTCGGGGGGATGAACGTGGACATAATTCATGCAAGGTAAAGTATACTAATTGTCCTCTAATTCTTATGGATTTCTTTTCCGCGAAATATCATATGTTCCATCAATGCATTGACATATGAACTTATAATAAAAGATTATAAGGCTTTCACCTTATCATTTAGATAAGGTTCATCAAGTAATTCCTACAAATTTGGACATCCCTTTTTTTCAGAGTATATATATCATAAAATAATGATTATTAGAAGAAAAGTGACAAAGATCTGCAACAAACTTACAACAAATCAATGCTTTTTTAAACCAAAATCTTATATTTATGATTTAGTAATGATTTTGTCCTTCGTATCAAGAATTAGACCCACTATTTTAATTTTGAGTCTTGACAAGGTAATGTTGAGATATTGGATAAGAGATTAACCTATCCTGCATTTTTGCATGCAGATGGGGCAACTTGTATTTGGAGTAAGATAATATTTTTTTTTGCATAATTTGAATTACGATACGATTATATACTTTCAATTTTTAGTATTGGACAATATATATTTTTTAATATTAAATTGTATTTTTTTTGTTTAATATATTATAAGATTTTGGATTAGATAAGGATTAAAATGTGTTGGTACTTTTTTTATTTAAAATAAAATGATATTTTACTAATAAATGGATGTGCACATCAAGTTTTCTCAATATATTTGTTATATTTGAAATTTTGTAATATACTTGATATAGTGGATATCATGGATCCTATTAATTTCAGAACGCTTATAAGTACTACAAATTTGAACATATCGCCTTTGGATAACTTGACACAAAATTTGGTCAAAACTCGCATGCTATGTGAAATACTACGCTCTTTCGTCATATAATACTGCTATGTAATAGTATATAATTACCTCTCCTTCATGTGGGATGAGATCCTTTATTCTAAAATGGTGTTTCATATCCTATTCCATACTTTAAATACATGCCACGAGTATTAAATATTTCCTTATAACAGTATTTAGTAATAAATGCAATACACATGATATGTATTTAACGGCATGGAATAGGAGATCTCGTCCCCCTTCAAGTAGCATGAGATATACCATAAATGTACACTCTTTTATTATATAAATAAACACGAGTACTAGTATATACCTTGTGACTCTGTGGTGTGCATGGATTAGAAAATTTCAATTCAAAATATAATTTATAAATATTATTTGACATAAGAATAAAAAATAGTAAACACATTAATAATTTAATACCTATTATTAATGCTAAAAAAACTTAACTATTCGAAAGTCCTAAGATTTCTATAAAATATAAAGTAAGAAAGGACAATATGAGAATCGAGAACATATTGAGTTCTTCATCCATTCAGAATATTGAAAATATTACGATGAAATAATATTTAAAAACAATTGTAGAAATTAATTGTATGTATGGAAACATTTTATAAATACAAAAAGAAACTATAAAATAAAAAACAACATTTAATCCTTACTTCTTCAACATACATAAGCAACATTATATTTCAAGTTTACATAATAAAAAACATAACTCATGAAACTTATATATATTTATATTAAATATATTAATAATATTCTAATTAGTAAATTTACAACAACCAGGCTTATGTAATAGTTTAATATATATATAATATTAATTATTTAATACAAAGCCATGGGGAGTACATTAGCCGTTCGTACACATAAATGATGCAATACGTGTTCTATATTTTGTTTTCACTCTTTCAATTTTGTTATTATTATTATTATTGTTATTATTATTATTATTATTTTGTTTTTTCCCTCTTCTTCGTGGATTTTTTGATTATTCCGCAACAAGAATCTCAAAGTAATTTCAAATTCTAAAGACTTGAAACCTAATTAAATAGTTCCTAGTTAATAGTTGACTTCAAAGTACTGCCGAAGTTTTCTGAGATAAGCTAATACCACCCTCTCATTAAAATTTCCTTTTAAAGGGAATCCCCCAAAGCAAAGAATAAAAAAATAAACAAAAATAAATAAATGAATAATTTCCTTTTTCCCCTTTATTTTTCCCCTCAAATAAGAAGCTGACACCAAGTTGAAAAATTGTGAAAGAAGCAAAGGATTATAATGTCATCTCTCCCATTCTAGAGTTTATAGCAACAAACTTTTCATGCTCCGAACATTAGATTTGGCCCTTTTGTTTCTTTAGCATTACTAGCCAAATTTGATCAACTTTGAGAACCCTTCCAATGGTCTTTTCATGCTGTTTTTGGGTTTCCACGAATCTCCACTTGCAAGTCAAAGACCCACCGAATTTTAAAATCGAAAAAAGAAAAAAGGAAAGAAAAAGGAAAAAACACCGAGAGACGAAAAAGATAAGCATAAGCACGTACCTAATGTCTCCAGTTGAACCTTACCAATATCAAGGCCAGATTCGTAGGTTGCACAAAAGTGATGGTAAAGGCGAACTTTTCCACTTGAATTTATATAATAATCACTTTCAAAGACGTAAAAGTTCAATGATTGACCAAAATAGTGTGGTATTTAAACTAAACAAATGCAATGATGACAAAACCAATGGTGGTATAAAATTCAGTTGGCCGCCGAAGGTAGTCAAAGGCCATGAGCACTAATAGATTAGTTTAATGAATTTGGAGTAAAGCTTACATTAGCGAGTACGTTATTTAAAAATGGGATGTTATTCCGCCACACCTTTGTGCTGATAAACAAGATATTTTCTGTTGTTGAAATTATTAGCTTTTCAGATTTAGGCATAAGAATGACAAATTTGTTTTGGAAAAGTGTACTTTTAATCCGAAAAGATAGGTTATTTTATACTTTTGGTACAGATGTTTTCACTTTTGACATTTGTGGGACAAATTTTTTTATTTTTTTAACACTTTTGGGATATCGTACCATTTTCTGTCCAAAATCAAACAATCAACATGCGTGTGGACACCACCCCATCAAATGCAAGTTTGCAACTGATAAATTATTTAATGTGGAAGTCAAATTTCGGGGGAAAAAAAAAGGGAAAAGAAAAGAAAAGGGAAAAAGTCAAAGGTGAAACTGAACTTGATCAAAATTATTACTTTTTTTCTTCTTACCTTACCAAGGTGAACAACACTTATGACCTAATATTTTGATTTCTGTATTAAAAACTTTCATATGAGGTCAAAAAATTCTGTTTATTATTTTTAAATATAAAATGTGAGTATATTAATGGTATGGTTTTAATGCATTAATAAATTAAATAAAACAACAAAAAAGATTTTATATATTTTTCTCTCTCTATCTCTTTTCCAATTATATTAATTCTTTTGCCTCCAATTTCACATATTTTGATTTTTTTTTTTAATAAACAAATGTGATATTTCATAAGATAAATACAATTAAATATATTCGCATAGTTAATAAATATGTTATTAGATAAAAATAAAATATAACGAATTACAAAAATATTCGTATTAGAAATTTAATTTTAGAAAATTATTTTTATTGCAATATTATTTAAATTAGCAAATAGCTTAGTCTTTTGGATTTTCTATGTAGTACAAAATATTCAAATTAAATAACGTAAATTTTAATTAATATTTACATTATTTTAAAAATTTATAATTTTCATTGTTTTATAGTATTTTATTTATGTTTGGTTTTTCTTAAACTACATACAAAATTACAAGGTGCAGTATTTTTTTAAAATTTATTTCAATTCTAGAGAATGTTTATTATCTTGAAATTTCTTATCGAAATATAATTTCTCGTCAAAACTATCACTGTACTTTAAAAATAAAAAATACTATTTTATTCAAAATATTTAATTAAAAATACTATTTTGAAGAAATAAAAATTTTGCCAATGAGCCATAGTTTAGTTGATCAGGAGGAGGTCTTATGACTATAAGGTTAAGAGTTCGATTTTTTCCGAACTGGTGTGGGGCATTTTATTCTACTGTAAAGTAGCTTTGTCTGATTTTTTACTGTATAATAGCTTGAGTAAAGATTTTCTTCTTAATTATTGATTTCAAATGTTATTGATTTAATGTATTGATGGCAAGAATATGATGAATTAATCGTCTCTCTCTCAAAGGAAAAAAAGAACAAATATAAATTTTGAAATCTTTATTATTTCTACTCGAATATTTGTATTATTGTATAAATTCAACACTTTTCATTTTTTTTAAAGATAATATTTGGTGCCAATTTTCCCTCTTTTTTATGTCACATGTGCAGGAGGGAATTCGGAGACTGTTGGCGGTCAGTTAACGGAAGTGTCACACATGCGCACATTTCCGTTAACACTTGGATGCAAAATGTTACGAAGTCCCAAAAGTGTTAAAAAATAAAAATTTTTGTCCTACAAGTGTCAAAAATAAAAATGTTAGTACCAAAAAGTGCAAAATGGCCTATCTTTTGGGACCAAAAGTGCACTTTACCCAATTAGTTTTATGATGAACTCTGATATTGTAGAAAAGTTTTAGAGTGGATTGCGAACTTTTTACTTTTTGAATTAAGACTTGATTCAATTAAGTTACAATATTATATGTGTTATAATGTTATAAGAAAAGAATCTAAGGACATTGTTGGATCACAAATGGAAATGACAATTTTACCTGCTGAAGCTGGTATCTATGGGAACTTACTCATTTATAACGAGTATGGAGGGCAACATTATGCTTGTCCGGTTATTATTATATATGGGGTGGGCATCTGAATCCTCGCACCTGTAGATGGAATGACTGGGAGAGAGTCGCAGAAGGGCATTCAAGTATCTAGAGCAGATTTCTGCTGTACAATGTGAGTGGTTTCAATTCATGGCCAACAACCTTGACCTCCAGTTGGTGGGCATCCTGCATACCCAGCTCTGTCGCCGAATCCATTTTGTCATGGCGCCTTGTCAACCGCGAGAGACGATGACGCTGGGCCACCTAATGAGGTTGCGACGTGTCTTGTGGGCTAATTTTTTGCAGATTTACCTATCTTTTTTTCCCTGCATTAGATTAAATTACGCTTATATATGGTATCATGTATAGTACTTCTGCTGGTAAATTCGAATTACCCCTGGAACAAGTACTTTTATTCGTTCATATAAACTACTTTATGAATAATGCTATTTAAGTTGATTTCATAACTTCATTTGTTGTGGGCACCTATCTACATTGTGCGATGATTCTGGAAAGGTTATGTTGCTGGCACCTACTTGAGTGGTGCTATGGTATTGCAACATGTTACCACATTATAATTCTTAAGCTTGAAATCACAATGCAAATACATCATGATTGTAGTACCCTGAAAATTCTGTTAATCTTAATTAAATAATTTTGTTTCCATCAGAAAATTTATTATCTTTCAATTCGAAAATTTCTAATTTTCTCTACGGGAGAATTTTCTCGGTAAAGAAATTATTCGTTTCAAAATTTTTTTTGGCCTAAATTTATTAAAAACATCTTATTAACTTCAAAAATATCTTATTTAGGCCCAAAGGTTTCCATAGTATTATTTTTAAACCCTTAGTTTCAAAATTTAAAACCTAGCGCCATTTTAAACAACTTTAATTGCTATTGTTTGAAAAATTTTAAACGGCAAAAATATTATGGTTTAACAACTGAAAATTCTCTAATTAAATATCAAAATGAGAGAATTTTCCTAATTAAATCTTTAAACTCTCAATTTTCATTGGTAAACGTTTTATAATGCTTTTGAGAAAAACTTCAATCGGTAGACATTTTTCTGCCGATTTGAGATTTTTCCCATAACCGAAAATATTTTCCACTTTTGAAAATATTTTTCTTGCATCCAAAAATTATTATATGCATTATTTTAGCTAAGAAATAATTTTAGCTCAATTTTTAGTCCAAAGATTTACCCCAAAGCTTAATCTATCACATACCACCTTTTACATTACATTAAATACTATATATAAAATAAAATATATATATATGTATATATACATATAGGTAGCCGGCCACACCCCCTCAAAATCATAATATTTTGGTATTTTATATTCCCAAATTAGTCTTTCACCAAGTCAATGGGATGAGAACAAACCAAATTGAAAAATGACAAATGAATCCCATGTTCATTTCATCAAAATTTGCATTTGATTTGGAAGACAACACCCCCTTTTATTTTCACTCTCTCACATCTCTCTCTAACTTCAAAACCCTCGCCTCTCTCTCATCTCCCAACTCCTCTCTCTAATTTTCAGCCGGGCAGCCGTCAAATTTCAAGTATAAATCTTAACCTCTTTTATTAGTCATTAAAGCTTGCAAGAGTTGTTGTTTTTCACTCACTCCCATCTCTCTAATCTCAAAACCTTTGTCCCTCTCTCATCTCCCAACTCCTCTCTCTGTTTTTTAGCTGGGCAGCTGTCAAATTTCAGGTATATATATATATATATATCCCATGGATTTGATTTGGTTCTTTGTTCCTTTGATTAGTTTTGATTTATGAGATTGATTGAATATTGATGATGATTGATTGAATGAGCTTGGCTGAGCTTTTAAATCATAAGTATGAACTTGAGGGTTATAAAAAATTTATTGGATCATCACACTTAGATTTGGTAGTTAGATGATTTTGTAAAATAAGTGAAGTTTGAAAACATTGGTTTGTTCTCGGGTAGCTATTTCCAGTGCATATATCTCACTTTAAAATTTTGAAAACCCCACTTCTACTGCTCCAAAAATTACATATAAAGTACCGTTGGAAATCTCATCAAGTCTAAATGTTGTTAGGATAAAAAATCACCTACAAATAAGGAGAAAAACAATAGAAAAAGCCGTTTGAACATAGCTTGCCAGCCTGCCGGGAACAGGGGAGGTTCTCTGCAAAACTTCCTATTTCGAAAAATTGAAACCCAGATTTTTCTTTATCAAAAAAATCTATAAAATGAGCCTTGGAAACCTTATCAAGTGTAGTTAGTATTATGATCAAGAATCACTTAAAACCATAGAGAAAAATAACTAAAAATCCCTTTTGAACCTTACCTGCCAGATTTTCCGAGGGAGCAGAGGAGCTACTGGAGTGAGCTATGACACATCCCTCATTTTCGAAATATTGAAACCCAACTTTCCCTCAACAAATGAGCCCCAAAAATATCATTTAGAAACCTTATTAAGTGTAGATAATGTTAGACTAAAGAAGCACTGAAAATTACGGAGAAACGCATCCGATAAGATTTTAAGAATCCAACCCGCCAAAATGATCATTGTTTGCGGCAGAACCATAGGTCAACTTAAAAAATTTATAACTAATAAACCACTTGTTGAATTTTCTACATATACCACCGTTGGAAAGCTTGTCGACTTTAGATAGTCGTAGAACCAAATCACCAATTTTAATTTAATAGGATATATTTTTAAAATGGTAAAAAAATTCACTGTCGGAAATAAATCATAGATTTTATATGATATAAAAATGTGGTCTAGTATTTAATTGATCTTAATGTTTATAGGCCAAATTAACTCGAAAGATTAGTCGATCTCAATATCATCTTGGGATTTAAAGCTTAAGGACAAGAGGCAAGGATTATTACTGTAATCATTTTCGAATTTCCTACCATGATCATATTTTAAACCTTGTTCTTGTTATTGGAAATATTGAGATTTGGGCTTATTGAACATCTTGTGAAATATCTTGATGCCATGTACTCGATTGATCAAGAATGAGGATTTGTCGAACATAAGACACTCAAGACAAAATTTAGAATTTCTTGGTTTGGAATTCTAATATTTTGATAATGAGATTTTGGACAAAATACATGCAAATCTTATCTTGGACAAACAAATAAATTCGACGTGAGCTTACTTTAAATATTCTGTACATGATTTTCATGATTTGAAATTATTACAAAAGCATGAACTTTTCTTTACTTATTTGAGTATTTTGAAAATACAAAATTTAAGTTTAAAACTTGTAAAAGGAAATGTTTTCAAAATATAAAAATTTCACAAAGTTTTTCTTGATTTATTAGAATATTTTAAAAATACAAATATTTAAGTTTCAAAGTGATTTGTCCAAATTTTCAGATTCTACTCCGTATCTCATTTTTTTTAAATGCTTTAATGTTCAAATTGATCTTCTTATGTCCGACGATTCATTATAAATGCTATATCAAATGTTCAAGAGCCTTCATTATTGATCCAATGATAATTTCATTGTTATGTCCGAGTTCTTGAACCCTATTGCATGATTGTTGAGTCCAGGGAGCCTCAAGAGGGACATTGGGCAACATCGAGCTGACAGATGAACCTTTGGTAGGTTTCCCAAATAGTTGGATCTAAGCTTGGTTCCAATTGTAGATAGTTCTGTGGAGATTTAGAGTAGATTTTTCAAGAACTAGTCCTAAGGTTCGTGGTCGACCGTACTGCAACGACTGGCCTTTCAATATCCTCGTGAGTAACAACTCCGAGATAGTTTGGAGGAATAATGATGATATTTTATTAAAAATATAAGGGTGACAGATCCACCAAAAATTAGTTCAGCCATATTATTTTGATATTTATATTTATTGTTGAAATTTGAGCTTATGATTTGATTATGTTATGGATCGTATTGTTATGAATATCGAATTGCTATGATTGAGCCTTTGGGCTATTGAATGTTTGTGAAATCATGGTATCAATGACTCTTGAGATCTGTTAAATCGCATTGATATCTCAAAATCCTGGAAAATATTTCTTTGCTACCCTTATTCATGGTTATGGTAAAAATTCTTGATGAGTCAGTGGACTCACCCCCATAACTCTACTATTATAGGAAAATTAATTTCAAGAAATTTCATGGCAAGTTTGAAGATTTGAGATCAGGATTATTTTGTATGAAAGGTTATGTAATAGTGTTAGGTAGGTTATATGACTCATGTTGAAACTCGGAGATGTATTTGTACTACTGGATAATATATTGAAATTGATTATGTAAATTTTGGGATTTAGATTATCTATTCATATACGTGAGTAGCGTTCCCGACCTAGGGGCGGATGCTCTAGGACCCGGGGCATTACAGATGAAATTAAACACACACATTACACCATGGATATTTATAAGTGTGAACCCCTTCACCGTTTGCCAGACACATCTTGTCTTAAGTGATGCACAATCAATTTTTTAACTTTCAGTACATGTGTTCCTCCTTTCTAAAAAAGCAAAGAATCTAACTATCTATTAAAGAAGCATAAGTTAGGATGTCATAACTTCAAAATCAATCAACAGTGATATTCCCAACCAAAGCAATCGTAAGGGAAGATGATGAAACTGAAACACACTGATCATTACTGTTAGAAATAGCCTAAAAACATGAACTTCAAGTGAGTGCATGGGGGATTGTGAGCCCTTGCTTTATCTCCACTGCCAACATAATGTAGCAGGACTCTGCTTGTTGGATCTTACATAAATATATGTTGCCCCAGCGCTATATTATCTATTACATACCTATACTGGACAGAAAGGCCGAAAATCTAGCTTGTAAGATTTTATGCCTCAGCTCAATTCAATCTCTATTTGTTTACATCCAGCACAAAAGTGACGTGCTGATGTAACAGTTTTCATAAGCTCTGAAGCATGGAGCAGTTGCAGATGAATTGAATATAATGCAGGCGTAACTCGTTTCATTTGCGTGGTCGAAAAATATAATACCATGTCTGAACATTTACAAGCTCGGGCAAACATAAACGTCAGCAATGGCATTCCATGTATTATCTTCATTTTGGATGAAAAAAGAAAAACAGAAAAAGTGAAATGATGAGCGGGCAACTGACATGTCTTATGGGATATACTTGTGTCTCACCCATATATGGTTCAATTCAAGGAAATTTTCAACGTCAACTGCAGAATAATAGGTATGTACACCCTTCTTTACAAAATAACACACACACAACAATGATGTTGAGTAAGACAATCATAGAACAAAATGTGTACGGCCAAACTTCATGACATTAATTTTGCAACATGTAGTTAAAATAAGGGAAAATTGCACTTTTCGTCCCCCAACTTAGTCACTAAATCACTTTCTGTCCCCCATGTTTCCTCCTCATCAATTTATGTCCCTCAACTTTCATTTTTCCATCACTTTTCGTCCCTCCGTCCATTTTTCCGTGAGTAACTAACGGCAGCGGCTTTTGGGGGGACGAAAAGTGATGGAAAAATGAAAGTTGAAGGACATAAATTGATGAGGAGGAAACATGGGGGACAGAAAATGATTTAGTGACTAAGTTGGGGGGACGAAAAATGAAATTTTCCTGCTTCTTTTTCCTCTTCAAAATAAAAAAATAAAAAAAAAATGAAGGTGCCGTTAGTTACTCACGGAAAAATAGACGGAGGGACGAAAAGTGATGAAAAAATGAAAGTTGAGGGACATAAATTGATGAGGAGGAAACATGGGGGATGGAAAGTGATTTAGTGACTAAGTTGGGGGATGAAAAATGAAATTTTCCCTTAAAATAACATAGGTACCTGACATGACAAAACATGCAAAAAAAAATTAAGGACATACGGCGGGGATAATGTAGACATATTTCTAGTTAAACATAGATACGATGGATATGTAAACGGACAATCATAAGAAGACATAACATAACATTGAAAACCTAGCCGAACCTAGCCCAACTATAGGTTATCACAAAACATTGAATTACTGGAAATGTAGCACGCAAAAGATAATGAAGTTAATGATTTGACGACTTTTTCGACGTGCCAGAGGATGAAGCATAGGAGGTAAGTTGTGCCTTTTGGTATCAGTATCCTCTTGACAAAATGTCTGATGAACCTGGTAAAAGGGCAAACAAGGCGCTGCAGCTAATGGAATTGGAGTTAGCTCATTATGCACCAAATCTTGGCTTGAAATATCACTAGCTCTGACCACTACCAGAAAATTAGGTTTTAGCTGGGGAAATATCTACTGCAATTCTGTAGTTACGTCATAGGCAAAAGGACTTGGGATGGATTTGCTAGAAAATGGCAGGGAAGCTATTCCATAGCCTTATATAAGTCGTTAATTAGCGAGAAAATGGGTTCATTCGCTATTTTGCTGCTAGACAACAACGAAGGATGACATTCCATCGTAATGTCGTCGCAACTTGCATAAAGTTAAAGGTCACCGCAATTACAATTCATTTGTATTCTTGATTTTGGAAACTCCTTTTCAAATCGACACACCACCTTGTGTAAGGATTTTCTTGAATCGAGTCATCACAGAAAATATAGGAGATATTCTTGTTTATCAAGACGAGGAAACGAATCCTTTCTTGGAACTCACAAACTTTTATGTATAGGTAACTTACGACTAATATGCATATCATGCGACTTGCTCGAAAGTAGTCGAGATACACATCAAAGAACAAGGACCTATCATAAGGTTATCATGATTTCTCTAATCTAAGGACTAATTATATGCACTATTGTAAGATAGAGAATATGCTATCACCGAATGCCACTACGGCTATCTCATAGAATTCCCCATGTCGGGTCTCTCAGTGAACTTGTTCTTCTAACAAGCACCCACTAATATGCACTAGTGTCAACTACACCGATTATCCATAAAATAGGGTAATACTTCAACTCCTTGAATTATACATCGTCAGTGCAAGCTTGTCTAAATTTAAGATGTCCTCTTGTAAAAAAATTTTTGACTTGGAGAATTTAAGATCAAGACATCTAGAAACTAATTTCATGATCACCATCATATGCTTGACCTAACTTCATAGCCTCATTGATCCAGAGGATATCTTCCATATTCATTGTTGATGAGATAATATTAGATAATATGAAGAATATGGCCATTTTATATACATTGGAGAAATAAGATTGCTTGTACAAGAGGAGTTTTTACAAGCTAAATTTAATTGGCTGCAGGACACTACTCTAACAAACTGAACTTAGCTTCCATTTTCATACAAGGACTTGAGAAACATTAACTGGTGTTGGAGGATGGTGATGTGTTCGAGAGTTAGGGGGTGAGAAGCTTATTAGAAAGTTAGCAAGTGTTAGTGGGTGAAGTGATTAGGCTTGCAAGGTGTTAGCATATTTGGTGAAGTTGGTCATGCAAGCAAACGCATATATTTATATTTAATTTAGCTAACTTTTCTTCCTTTTCTTCTTTTTTTTGTTTGTTTTTCTTCTAGAGATGAAATATAATATATGAAATGCTAAGTTGTATGTATATACACGCATATCTATATGGATGTGTAGGCAATTAAAGAGTGTTTAATTTAGAGAAATTCGATTTGTTATGCATATAGAATTTTATGATTTTAAATTCTTAAAATTTGATTTTTGACTCAGACTAATGTCCTAGATTAGTTAGAAAGTGAAATATGAAATATGTGATTAAGTCAAGTTTATTCAAAATAGGTTAAATTAATAATTAGGCCTAGAAATCAAAATTATATTTGGGTTTTCAAAAATTTTAGAATTTCAAAGATATATTTAAAATTTAATTACTATGCTCAATTTAATTCATATATTTAAATTAGTCCTCAAAATATAATACATGCAATTCGGTTACTTAAAAGTAAAACCATATAAATTAGTAGTTAGGCTAAATATCGAAATAAATAAAATTCGGATATTATAAAACTCAAGCTAGTAAAGTTCGATTTCAAACTTCAAAATCTAAATGTTAAACTTCAAGGATTTCAATAGTAAGCTTGACCTTATTCAGATATTTTGGGTTAGACTTTTGTGCATATGATTCATGTAATTAGACCAAATAAAAAATTGGATGAAGTAGGTGACGAGTTATTAAAAATTGGATGAGAAAAATTCTAGGGTACTGTTACACATACCCCTATTTTATGGGATGAAAATACAATCTTGCCATTGTTACGGGTGCATGGCTTATTTATTGGTTTAAAATTCAAAATTGATCAGTTTTATTTTGAAGGTTCAGTTACCTTATTTTGAGTTTTTAACTAGTTGTTTATATTATTGGTTTGGTGAAAGTAAAATTTAGACATAACTATGTAAAAAACCATTGCTAATCTTGGGGCCCATTACATTTTCTAAATGACAGGAATTGTAAAATTTCCTCACATTAGTGGCACGCCTATGAATGGTCAAAACTGGTTCACCATCCTCATGAACTGGCCAATTTGGGAAGTTTATGTTACTCCCATAATCTCACATTCCCAATGTTGGTGAGCCCTTTCTTATCCAACCCTTTGTTTTCATGCAAAATAAACATGTCTAAAAAGATATTAGAATGGCATGGGTGGGGCACCCATAGCCATATCCAAAGATCAACCATTTACTATGGTATCCTCTGGACTCATTTATTTTGATGAATGACATAAGTGACTGATAGATAAAATCAGATATTAAGTATGTGACATAATTATTTAATAACAATAGTTATGTGTTTATATTGAAATTTCAAATATTAAATAAGTAATACAAATGACGTAATGTTACATTGATTGACAAAATATTGTTGATTGATAGGGTTTAATTTTCCACATACCCTTTGATATGTATTTAAAGGAAAAAGGGGAAAACAACCTTGAGAAATAACAATTTTTTGAAATCAGTCAGATTTTTTGTAATCATACCACTGTACTCTATTTTCTTTGTATGGATAAGGCAGAAATTTGTAATCGTATAAAGGCAAAAGGAAATGAGATTTCAGGGGCATTTCTGACCTTCTGTTTTCAACAAAACACATTTCATGGGTTGGAAAATTTTATCACACCACCCATGGGCATAATAACCAATCAATGAGAATGCGGATTCAATGCCCGGCTTGATTAAACTCACGGGCCAAGTAATTTCCCCTATCGAGAACACTAAACATGAGATTGGACCACATTATATATCAAACCCAAGTACCCAATCATGCAAAGTAAATGTAATGAACCCAAAAAAAAAAAAAAACCCCTAAACATATTTTTAAATTCTTATTTTCAGAACGTAAACCTTCTCGAAATTTCTAACGATTTCTTTTACAACCATTCAGAATCTCCTAACAATAAAAAATATATCATTTTATCAACCGAAAATTTTATTTCGACAAAACTTGCCCCAAAACGTTTTTCAGGTTGACAAACTATTGGATCAAGGCCCAAATATTTGGCCCAACTTCGCTTTCCAAAATATCTAGTCATGTCTACATATATATATATATATATACACACACACACTAGAAAAAGGCCTACTGCGCTACGCACGGTGCCATGCCCGTTGAGCCATTTTTCCAATACCAACTTTGTATGCATTTCATAAGTTCCTGTGTCGACATACTTTAATTATTCGGTCATATTTAGTACATCTTACAGAATTCTTTTGCAACAATCAAGACCAATACATTGCTTCTCAAATCTCAATGGTAAAACAATATCCCAGATCACATAAAGAGTTGAAAAGTAGATATCAATATAGATTCTCAGAATGCCAAAATATCTCAATGTAACATAAACAAACAATTTCTCAAACTTAGGAGGTGTATAAAATAAATATTTCACTTGTCTATTCGCATGTATGCACCAAACTCACTTGTAAATTAAATTCGATCACCATTCCTCAAACTTAACTTGATTGAGACTCCGGAGTCATTTAAATATACTTCGTGCCATCTGTAGCAGCAATAATGAAGGCTAGTCTCTGTAAAAGAAACAGAAAAATGGTGAACTATATGCATGCTTTTGCAAATAGAGTAGAAAGTTTAGACTTGAATTAGGATCTTTAAAATTGTCAAAACTCTGTTGCTCTAAACTAAATCAATTGTCCCCTAGCGATTCTCCAAATCTTTCTCCAAATTAATGTTTATTAGCCTTAAATTTTTTCAAAGATTTTTGTACATTCTTGCAAAAAAATTACAAAATATTACAATTCTCGCCCCATTAAGGACTAAGTGTCCTTTAAGACATTTTTGCTTGTACATTTCAGTGGACAATTGGCCATCTGAAGATGATTGTGCCATCATGATACACCATCTTGTTGACTTTTATTGGCACCTATAAAGTATGTGACATTGTTTTAACAGATGATTAAAACGGGGACTGATACATCACAAAAAACTCTTTAATAACTGTATTAATAATTTTCAATCACATACGAACTATAACAGGAATCTCCAATGTTCTAGCAAGTTTTTTAACCCCATCAAGATTCTCTATACTCAGAAAACGATTTAAGTCAAAATACTACTTAGTTCCGCTCACGATCAATTCCTCAGGGAAGAGTGTCTATTGCATGCAGGAAAGCTTCTATAAATAGAGCAAAAGATGTACGTACCTATGGCTATGCATAATGAAAAAGGGCAAGACAATGAATAGCCATTTCACTTCTTCGGAACTAATTAGTTTAATCTTCTATTTCTAACTCTTGTGTTTAACAAAAGGCTTAGAATTCGGCAACATTTGTTGTGAGATATTGCAATGAAATATTGCTAAATGTGTCAAGAAAAACGACAAATAAGTAAAAAGGAAGATGAAGTTTTAATGATACAACATCAGCTCTTAACTTTTTGCAGTTTACCCTCTTGTCCACAGCCATGACAAAGTAACTAACAACATATCTTCAAGTTTCAATATTGGAGAAATTTTTATATTCTCGATCAAACATCTTAAATTGCTAAACAATAGCTTCATAATATTTTTCAGGTTTATTTGCAATTCTTGCAAGCATTAGCACTTGTTCTAATAGCAGCTAATCTCCGAGGCCAACATTTCCATGAAGCTTGTTTTGTACTATTTATGGAATTCATCTCATTCTTTACTATAAGAAAGTTGGAAATTAATTTTTTATATACTTATTTTTCAATAAAAAATATTATTTATTTTCATTTCAATTTTGAATACAATTATCCTATTATTCTATTATGAAATCAATAATGTTAAAGTTGGTGAGCATGTAATAGAAACACTTGATATTTAATATGCAGAAAATTTTCTTTGAGGTAAAACTGAGGAAGCCAATTATTACATTGAAAAACATATGGTGAACACAGAGGCAAACTTCAGGAATAGAGATTTACCAGTGGCTCAAATTTGTTTTAGTAGTCATAAAAGGTCAATTTGTTTCCTCGGCTATAGCTGCAGTATTCTTTACAGCAAACCTGACATCTACTTTCTTCTGTAAAACAAAACTAAAATAGAAATAAGTAATATGAAAATCATAACACAATGACAAAAATAGAAAATGCAATTGAGATTCAAAGAATAAAATATAGCAGAAACATATAAAAACTGAAGTTAAATACTTTATTTCTTACCCATTCTATGTGTTTAAACCAATTTCTACAGCAATGTACTCTTTTGCAAGCTGCAGATTCATTTCAAAATTTTAGAACCATAGAGAGATAGAAGAAGTTGAAAATCCATGAATACTAATTGACAACAAAATCTCAATGATGCAAGATCACCATATCAGAAATAAATTCATTGATCCTAGGAGCATATGCAAGTCTTCAATATTCTTCAGTTTTGGAAACAATTGTCAACAGGTCACATATTTGATTGTGCTCCTAATAGCTTCATGTAGATTATTTTCTTATAATATAAGCTTCAAAGTCCAAATCAAGTCTAAAGAGTAGGATTAAAATTAGTGTTCAATGTTCACTATTTGTTGATCAAAAGAAAATAAACATGATATGATAGTCCTTAGGTGGATAAAATTTGATTTTAGCAAAGCATAACCAATAGCCACCAGTAATGCTGACATTAAGATATGCAATACGCTATTGTGAAGTATAGAGAATGCCATTTATTGGAGAGGCAGTAGGTAATGCATTCGTGCCCGCAAGATAATAAAGACATATGTAATAGGGACAATAATGCAATTTCAAGAATGAACATCAACGATAGAAAGTTTGATGAAATTCAAAGCAACATTATTGCTTAGTAATGAACCTAAGAATATGAAAAATAAGTTTAAAATAGTGATGCTACTTAATAATGGGGGTGGAAATTAGAAAAAGAATTACATCTTGCTTCAAGAAGGGTGTAACGCTTCAGGCTGGCAAAGAAAAATGGCTAGGCAGGGGCATCGGCTCTCGAGTTGTAACGCCCCGGGGTCCCAGTGCACTTCCGCCCTAGTTTCCGGGACATTACTCACAATCGATAATGGGAATAGTTTAACTAAACACTAAAATCAACATGAACACATAAGATAAACTTATCTCAAATATTTTAAATCTAATGAATTCATCTTAAATATATTCATTCTTATAAAACTTGTTTTGAAAATTCCCATAAAATTCATATTGAATACTTCAATAAACTTATCTCTAATATATTCATCTCAATAGTTATTTTGAATATATTATTTTCAATAAAACTTGATTTCAATCAATTTAATAAAACTTATTTTTGATTATTTCGATAAAACTTGTTTTAAACTTTTCCATGAAAATTTTCCTTAATTTCTCAATAGAACTTAGTTTAAATATTTATATAAAGTTTATTTTAATATTCAAACGACATTCCATCTTCATTTCTCGTGCAAGAACAACCGTTAATACTAAAACGTAAACTTCATAAAACTTAACTAAGCTATAATTTACATCATTTACAAAATTCTAAGTTCAAAACTTACTAACTCTATCTTACATCTACGCCATAATTTACATCTTAATATACACTAGGCATAATATTAAGTGTATGAAAATACAACCCGAAATACTAAAAAAAACTAATCTAGAGGCTCGGCGGTTAGGTAGCTCACGATCTCGCCATAAGTATAGGTGTTCGTATAAAGAAATCATCCTCCCGAAGCCCTCGATACTACGAAATGTACGTGGAAGGAAAACTCAATGCTTCGGCGTCGCTTATGATCATCTACAACAAATAAAATAGGAAAACACAATCTCAATTCTGAATTACTCATCTACATATTTTAAAGAGAATTAAAGTAAATCGAGAGACTTAGTAAAAATCATAATGGGAAATCAAGGAATAGGACTCAAGGAATTAATAAAAGATATCGAGTTAAACGTTGACATTCATATCGAAGTTGATAACTCAATCTAACGCAATTGTAAGCTCGGA
This sequence comes from Handroanthus guayacan, assembly GCA_014898755.1. Lineage (NCBI taxonomy): Eukaryota > Viridiplantae > Streptophyta > Magnoliopsida > Lamiales > Bignoniaceae > Handroanthus > Handroanthus guayacan. Next base: position 160,892 of record JACFYI010003650.1, read on the forward strand.
GAATCAAACCATATCATGAATGTCAAGAATCAAACCATATCATGAATGTCAAAAATCAAACCATTTTGCCTCTCGGGTGGTTGCCCGAGATAAACCACTAAACAATTGGCACGGTTGACCGCGTGCCGAGCATAACTATTCGGAAACCTACCTCCAAGTTCCCTCCTAGCTATCTCAACATTAGAGAAGTCTCAAAGGTTAGGTCGACGTGCCGTAACGCCCAACCAATTCCCACTTGAGGTTCTCGGGGCCCAACACTCATGCATTAAGGTTTTCATTTGTGGAGCATTCAAGAAATCAATAAACAACGTTGAATTCAAATAATAGAGATACGAAAGCCAAGGAATGCGGATATGGGTATAAGAATTCTAATTGGATCATCATATTAGATTTAAGAGGTTTAGGGGATGATTTTTAAAGATTGTTTTAAGAAAATCATCAAACAACTCAAGTTTTGAGAAAATTTTGGGCGGCAGTAATTTTCCAAGCTATCTTAAAAATACAATTTGATGAGTTAAAATTGGCAATTTGGTTCTACAACTATAGACTTGACAAGATTTTCAACGGTGGTTTTATATTGAAAATCCGACGAGTAAAACTTTAGTTATACATTTTTAAAGTTGATACGAGAATCTGCTGAATCCCCAAATCAACTGGACATGTTTGAGTTTACAAAATATTCTGGATGTTTCCTTCATGGATTTAAAAAATTCTTGAGCCTATTATTATTTACACTTAACAAGGTTTCTAACTTATATTTTTGGGTTCAATTTGGTGAAAAAATGAGTGGTTTTCAATGAGTTGAAGTTAGGGAAGGTGTTAGGACAAGTTCCAATGCATCCCTTGATACCTGGGAAAGCTGACATGTTTGAATTAAATGGTGTTTTTGGGATTATACTTTATGGATTTAGATAATTCTTGATTCTAATGATAACTACACTCAACAAGGTTTCAAATGGTGTATTTTGTGGATTTTTTGGGCATGTGGATGTCTAGTTATGAATTTTTGAACTTAGGGTTAGGACAGAGACTTCCCCTATTTTAGCGGAAGTGGTAGGTTTCGTTCAAAGGCATTTTTATACCATTTCCCTCTTTTTTTTCGGGTGATTCTTGGTTCTATCATCATTTAGACTCGAAGAGGTTTCTAATGGTATCTTATATGAAATTTTTTGACTAGTCGAAGTGGTGTTTTTGATTTTTCTAAGTAAGACGAGTGTTCTGTCCCAGCTACTCGAGAACAACCAAAGTGTTCCAACTTTATTTATTTTAAGAAATCACCTAACCACTAAATCCAAGTGATGATCCACTATCCTCCTTATCACCCTAAGGTCAAGTTTATGGTTCTCTAAGTTCAAATCAAATTTTGCTCCAACAACAATATCATCAATCACATGAGAATAGCCAAATAACTCATAACATCAAGTCATAATCAATTTAAGGCCAAAACAATCATTCTCATAGCTATGACATCAATCCATGAATCAAGAAAAATAGAACCATGATCTGAAAATGAAGAATAATAGAGTGGAGTGTTATGATTTTTATTTTTTTGTGGTGATTTAGCTTGATGATTTCACTATCTACCTCAAAGAGTCTACTAGCCTAGCATAGAAAGAAACCCCTTAAGTTCACATAATTCTTAACAAATCAACTCATTAAAACACAACTAAATCTTACCTAAACTTATGGATTTGAGGTTAAGAGAGTTCCCCAAACAATTCCCTTTTGGTTTTGATGGATTGAAATTGGGTGAAAGTAGGAAAATTTTTGTTTCTTTTCTTCTTCTTCTTTTTTCCGTTTTGGGGCTGAAATGCCTGAGGGTTTTGGTGTTTTATTCTCTCTTCTCTTTTTTATGTATACATCATAATGTATATACATGTATGTATTTTGGTATAGTATAAAATATAGCATTTAATGAAGGCCATGATGGTGTTGGGGTGAGCTAAGCCATGAGCTCATGGGAGGTTCTAGAGGCTGCACATGCTCTTATTTCATAACAAATCACATATTAAGTGTGTGAATGTGGGTGTGTGTTCGGCTGAGCTTAATTTCCCTTTCTTTTTTTTTTTTTATCAAAAATTAAAAATTGGGCTTAGTTTGTGGGCTAAAAAAAATGACAATATATTGGGCTCAATTCCTTGGGTCCATGGGCTTGATTTTGGGTTAAAAATATCATATTTGATACACATTTAATTGAAATAATATTTTTGGTTGCTAAATCGAAGTGATTTCGCCGTTTTGAAGTTTTTCAGACAATAGCGATGAAAATCATTTAAAACGGCGCTATATGTTAAAATTCATGAAACATTGGGGTAAAATTGAGAATTCAAGAATCTTTTGGGCTAAAATATTATTTTTGAAGCTAATGGTGTGGTCTTGGTAAGTTTTGATCGAAAGAAAATTTTTAAGACGAGTTTTTCTTTTACTAAGAAATTGTAGTGATAAAATGAAATAATTTTTAAAACTAGGGACTTAAATATATGATTATGGACATTTTTGAGGAAAAATAATAATTTCAATAATTCTTTGGATGTAAATGGATTTCTTTAAAGATGATGAAATATTTTTAGTTGTGAGAAAATCTTAATTCGGCAAAAAATTCATTACTGAGCAAAATTTTCTCAAAACGTTTTAAAATATTTGTGATTAAATAAGAGGGTATTAGATTTAAATGAAGGGAATTCTCAGGTCTTTACATGGGTAGTTCAACGTGCCTAATTTCCCTTGCAATTCCTTCATCTGATTGGCTGCAATTCGGAAGATAAAAAAATAAAAAAGATAAGAACAAACTTATATTAAACACAAAATATCTAAACTTAACTTTTAACCAAAGAAACAAAAACTGAACTTTTCATAAGTTGAACACCAAAATTCTAATATGCATGGCTGGGAAAAGAGCAATTTGCTACTGACCCTCTAAATAAATACATTGAAGCCCTTAATTTTTATTATTGGTACTTTGCACTGCTAAAAGATATTGGCTTTGGAAAATTTCCAAGCTATTTTTGGTAATTTTTCTACCAAAAAATCACCAAATCCAGCCACTTAGTTATTTTCTTCCACCTTAGTTATTTTGTTCTTTTCTCTCTTTCTTTATTTGTAGCCTAAGCCATGATTCATCAAGTTCAAGAATAGAAATCTGCATACTGTTACTTTTTCGCTGAAATAAAACTAACAGTAGTTAGGATGGATGCCTTCTTGATGCATAGCCCTTTCTGAGTTAGCTACTGCTCTTGGTTTGTAACAATACTCTTGCCACCCACAAAGTCTTGAACTATTATATGTTTCATTTTATTGTATATAATATATTTTGATATTTTAAATGTGTCTTAAATATTATATATATTTAGAATATGAATTTTTAATCTTTTTATATCACAAGTTGTACTTACTAATGTTATTAATTTGACTAAAGTTATCAGATATGGGTATCAAAAAAACTATATATATTTAAATAATTCATATAAAAAACACTCCAATATGAATACAGTACGAATAATTACAATTAGACAAAATTATCCAAAAAAGCATATAACTACAAATAAATATAAATATATCCAAATTAGTTTTATTATCCGTTGAATAAAATATAGATATCATTTTTCAATATCCACCAAATGCAAGTACAAATATAGATGTCTGATAAGTTAATCACACACAAACATAGATACAATATATATATATATCCAATCCAGCTAGTATCTGTTAACACACCCTGACAAAATAGTTGACCAAGTAGTTAAACAAACAAACCATTTTTATAGTTCACAAAACAAAAACATTCTACTAATAGTTAAATACACAACCAAGTAAATTTGTTCTTCACATTTTTTTCATCATCGTTCATAAACAAAAATAAAATGATAAAATATAAAATTGGAATTATAAATTGAGCTAGAGCTAAGTAGATTTGCACGCACCAAGTCAAATTTCCAAAATTCTAATTTCGTAGAAGGTATTGTGGCATCTCCTGCTAAAAAAAAAAAAAAGGTAGAAAATTCAGCACACAACTTTCAAATATCTTAATACAACATAGGAGCATCCCAAAATCTTGCTATAAGGTTGAAGGAACAAGATAATACTTGATGAATTAACTAGTACAAAGCTTATTTATTAGTTTAACGGGCAAACCTGCACAAAGGTACATTGTCAATTGATTAAGTTCATAAAGAACTAAACATAGTCTTTAGCTCATCACACAGTATAAATAACTTAGTGTACCACAAACTCGTTGAAATTAGCATTAATGCCCAAGCGCATGGTACATCTTTATAAATAAGTCTTTTAAGGACTTCTAAGCAGCAAAACATTATAGTCAGAGAGTATGTCTTAGAATCTTTATACTCTATCCAAGAAGCTAAGCACTTGTGTTGCTAAATGTAACACTCAGATGAGAATACCAATTTCCCTTGGTGTCATGCACTTACTATCATCAGCTTACCAATTCAAGGACTTCGCATACTCCACATACAACCAAGTATCATAATATGAGCAAATGTAACAACAAATAATTTAGACCGATTGTTAGTTTTAAAGAGCATTATTATCTTCCAATTTGTTTAGGACATTTAGATCTTATAGACCTGTAAATCTGCATATTCCCATGTAAAGATTTCAATAACCAAAATATAAAAGAAAAAATGATGAATAAAATTAGCAATATTAGCACACTTCAAGCTAAACAAAAAATTTCCATATAATAATTATAACCCATGAACATATAGAGAAATGAAAAAAAGAGAGAGAAAGATTGGACCTTCATGGAAGATTGAGTAATTGAAGCAACAATACAACCAGCCCCCACATAGTGGCATCTCAAGCAATGGAGTGCTCTTACGCTTTCACATCCCAATGCATAAAACAGTTTATGCATTAAATGCAGTAAGGAAGTTATCAAATGAAACATAGAGCAAAAACTTACAAAGAGAATGTCTCCGCCATTAGTGAATACATAACTATATTGGTAGATAGAATTTTTGCAATAGAATTTTCAGTGTTCATTGATCTATATAACTATATTCTGCAATAGAATAAATTAGACTACAAAAATGTGCACATTTTTCTTGCTCCGTTGAGTTGATACTTCTCATATATGTACTTTTTAATTCTTACAATGTTGACAAATGAATTATTAACTCTTTTTAATAATATTACCATTGTTTTTAGGAATAATTACCTGGACATGTGCAAATGAACATTAAAAAACAAAAAGAACAGGCATAAAACCATTCTGCTATGAAAACCAACATATGAAAACAAAGAAGAAAATATACAACTTGTGTAAACTTAAAGACCCCTCAAAATCATTTTCTAAAGCATAAAAAAAAAAAACATTGGAAACCAAAAATGAAAAACAAAGTCATAAGAAACTAGAAAATCCAATCCAAGAAACACACATGAAGAGCAAGCAAATGCAGTATGAACCATATAAAGAAAGCTTTCTCTAAAAAAAAAAATGAAATAAAAAAAGAACCACAAAAAATATATTGCAAACGAACACAGCAAACAGACCCCAAAAGTACCTAATATAACTCCAAAAATGCTAGCATCACACCTTCAACCAAAACACCAAAGGAGAACCCACGTATTTCAAAATCATCTACAGAGAAGTATAGAGAAATAACTTATTATTATTAACATAATATGTTGCTGGCTTGGTTTCATCCACACAAAATACCACAGTGGAAAAAAAGGGCAATAAGGCTATAGAAAAGAAAGACATGTTAACTCTATACCAAAAGTAAGGAAAACTGATCTGACATGCATAGAGTAGTCATTTCTTCTCCTCAAGCCAAGTGTCCGTAAGCCGCAATGGCTCTCATTGTAGAGTGGCAAAAAATCATTAAAATTGAAAAAACCAAAGCCAGGCCTATGTAGCTGCGGCCATCCATACCATAGCTATCAAAATCACCCCCAAAACAAAGCGATTTCATTCATTTAGGCGATATAATGGATTTAACTCATTCAGCAAACAAAAATCCCAAAAATCTTCAATTTAACTTCAAGAAACTCCACATAAACTAGAAAACAAGAGAGGGATAGAAACAAATGGACAATATACACATAAGAACACACTCAAACAATAGAAATAGAATGCTAACCTAAAAAGGAAAAGAAAGCAAAATGTCAAGAATAATTTTTTGGAAGAAAAATCACACCTAAAAGCTCCACCACTTTATCTTTTATAAACCTTTGTCTAGGCTTTCTTCACTGAAGTGCCTCAAATTTCCTCAACTTGTATTCACCCAGTCCTCCACCACCTACGTAACCGATTCTTCTATTCCATATCCGCCATCTCTCCCTGAATCCACTCTGGTTTTGAAAGAGTGACGTGCAAAGAAAACCCCGAAAGCATAGAAGTAGAAAGAAGAAATGAAAACCCTAATAATGTCGCCCAAAATGGAAAAGAAGCATATTACAATACAATACAAAAAATTAGAACAAAAATGTGGGAAGAAACACGTTTCTTCTGCTCTGTTGTGGGCCCCACAAAAAATTAAACCCTTTGCCAACCAAAGAAGCACAAAGTACAATAGAATTATGCAGCGACTTCCTAGAAACGATGCCGTTTTGAGGCTGTGTGCAAAACAAAAAAAAAAAAATTGAAAAATAGCATCCCACTCGCCGAAGTACTGTAGCCACATGGATACATGCTTATATATAAGAGTAATATACATACACATGTAAGGAGGATTTTGAAGAGATCTTAAAAGGATTTAAATCTTCCAATAGTCTTGGAGATCTATCTAATACCATGGTTTTTCTTCTCTTACAAGTTAGCATTTCTGGGAGACAAACCTATCCTTTGACAAGTGGCAAGATCTTAAGCTTTTATAAATATCAGAAAGACCCTTCTCGTTCTTAAAAGTAGAAATTGGATTGTGGATGTGACACCCCAAAAATTTTCCAATTAAATTTAAAAAATTTTTACTTTCCAATGACAAATTATTTCCCTAATCATGAAAAATTTTCTTTCAATTAAAATATTTTCTTCCATTCGAAAGAATTTCCTTTATACCGTAGAATTTTTCTAATTAAAGATTATAACGCTTCGATTTTCAAATGATAAAACATTTTTGTAATCGCAAAAGTTATTTTAATACTAAAATAATTTTGGCATCCAAAATTTTTTTTAACATTCGAGACTTCGTTTACGCACCGTTTTAAGCCAAAGTGGGCCTAATTAGTGGCCCAACTTTACCAAAATTTCAGCCCAACTAACTTTTTGCCCAAATCAATATTTACAAAAAAAAAAAAAAAAAAAAGAAGGAGAAAAAATCGGATTTTGCAGCTGGCAACTGGACAACATCTCTCGAAATGGGGGGATATTTGCATTCTTTACTGCTAAAAAATTTAGGCCATGAATGGAGATCCTTTCTTCTATAAATAAATGATGAAGCCACACTTGTTCACCACACCAAGGATCAAATTTCGTTCTTTCTTTTCTCCTTCATCTTTCTCTCTCGGCAGCAGGCATACATACATATAACTCTCACACTTTGCTTCATTAAACATTCTACAAATAAAGAAAATGTGTAAGGGATCTACCCTAAGGAGCTTTGGTAAGTTGGAAGAGTAAGAACATCTTTAAAATTAAGTTTGAATGAGGTTAAGTGCTGATGAAATGTTAGCTTAATATGATCTTGGTTTTAATTGATTTAGATGCTTGATTGAGTTCTTGAATCTCTTAAACTTCTTCTAATCCGGATCTTAGTACCACATGTAAGTTTATGGCTTTCTTGTCCTTGATATTTTGATTGTTTATCATGCTCCATTGATTGAAATTTACGTTTTCATTGTTTGGATGGAAAATGAGCTTATTATGTTATATTGTTTGATTCCTAATGATCATGAACTTAAAAACCTCTTGTGAATGAACTATGGAGCTTGGGACTATGTTGAAGCCCATACATTAACCTTTGCGAGGAGTTGGATCAAAGACTTGTTGGAAAAATCATAATACGTATAAAAATCGATTATTTGGACTTGTGATGTATTTTTGCTCCGTGAAATTCTTGATGAAATTTAACTTGAACTCTAAAGTTTCATCGCAATATTAACCTTTAAAAATCTGAAAATTTGAAACATAAGTCAATAATTTGAGTTTATAGAATTATAAAAACATTTTTCCCAAAAATTCATAAATTGAGTTTGAAACTTGAAAATTAAAAATCTTAAAGATAGGTAGAACAAATTAAATCTGATTTTTTCGTATTTTAGCTTCTGTCATCTTAAGGATTAAAAAAAAAAAAATACTGTTCACGGTTACCGTTCACCGCACGCGATCGCAGTGAATAGTGCTCGCGGACGTGCCAGGGGTAGTGTCTCAAGCCGTTCCGC
>JACFYI010003650.1:193626-211018 GCA_014898755.1 Handroanthus guayacan
TTGCAAAGGAAGCTAATGGTGTTAGAAGAGGCATCTATAGGGATTTTGATGTTGATGTAAATGGTACCACTCTAGAGATCCACTTGTACTGGACTGGAAAGGGGACAACGGCCATTCCCGACAGAGGTGTATATGGGCCATTGATATCTGCAATAACCGTGACACCAAGTAAGTATTCTCACGATCTTTCTTGCTCCACATTTCCCTCGACTGCACAATAATGAAACTTCCTCTCTTTCTTTGTAGACTTTGATGTTAGTACGGGGCTGTCCGTTGGAGCCATCGCCGGAATTGTCATTTCTTCATGCGTGCTCCTGTTGTTGGTTTCAGTCATTTTCTGGAGATATTTGAGACGAAAAGCAGATGAAGATAATGGTAAAGTCTTTGCATAAAAGAAATTGTTGACGATTTTATCGTAGGAGATCTTGAATAGTTTTTTTTTTTTTGAGAAGGATCTTGAATAGTTGATACAGAACTACTTTGGTTTATCTTCTCGATACAGAACTTCGAGGACTTGATCTACAAACGGGTTATTTTACTCTAAGACAGATCAAAGCTGCTACGAACAACTTTGATAGTGCTAATAAGATTGGCGAAGGAGGTTTTGGACCCGTCTACAAGGTCAGTAAATAAATTTTACATCTCTTTATTCCATAAGTTCACTACTTATGCATTTAAATTTTCTGAAATAATTCTTCCTGTTTTAGGGTGTTCTACATGATGGTACAGTAATTGCAGTGAAGCAACTTTCATCTAAGTCGAAACAAGGAAACCGCGAATTTGTGAATGAAATAGGCATGATATCTGCTCTACAACATCCGAACCTTGTCAAGCTTTATGGCTGTTGTATAGAAGGAAATCAGTTGCTCTTGATCTACGAATACTTGGAGAACAATTGTCTTGCCCGAGCACTTTTCGGTAAACACATCGTGTACTTGTGAAAATCCCATTATGATTATTAGTATTTTCGTTCTTTACTTATCTCTACCAACTTCATTAGGCCGTGATGAACAAAGATTAAACATCGACTGGAAAACGAGAAAGAAGATTTGTATAGGAATAGCAAGAGGTCTTGCATATCTTCATGAGGAATCAAGGTTGAAAATTGTCCATAGAGACATAAAGGCTACAAATGTGCTTCTTGATAAAGATCTAAATGCTAAGATATCTGACTTTGGTTTGGCTAAACTTGATGAAGAAGAGAATACACATATTAGTACAAGAATTGCTGGAACTGTGTAAGTCTATTTCCCTTATTATCCTCCTCTTAATAACATATAATTTTGTGCTGTTTTATCATTATTTACCTTTTCTTGTCTGCATGAAGACAAAAGGGTTCACTAAAATGAGATTTTTTTATTCTTTTTTCTTTTCATTTTTCTTGTTTTCAGAGGTTATATGGCCCCTGAGTATGCAATGAGAGGCTATTTGACAGACAAAGCAGATGTCTACAGTTTTGGAATTGTTGCACTAGAAATTGTTAGTGGCAAAAGTAACACAAATTACAGGCCAAAAGAGGAGTTCGTCTACCTTCTTGATTGGGTAAACTTTCGGTTTTTTTCTTTTTATTGCTCTAAGATACGATCTAAAATAATTCCCTCAACACACGGCGACGTTTGAGCTAATTGCAAAAACACCTCATGTGATTTGGAAAATTATGGTAATACGCCCTATCATCATTTTAACTTAAGGAAAACTTAAGAGCATGCATAACATTCCAATTAGATCCCTGAAAATCTGACATATCGATTGAAGCATTACAAGTAGATTCTTTGTTAATCTAACTTCTTAAGTTTCCTAGGGATCTAACTGTAGACTCCATTAAATTTTCCGTCAACTGAACTAATAGACGGGGTATTGTGGATTGTTTATACAATTAGGCCAAACTTATTGATTGTTTAGTTAATTATTTTTATTATGCGGTCCCTCAATCTGCAATGTCCCTTTCATTCCACTTTTATCTATGGTATTAATTAAGCACCGGCCCCTCTTTTGGGGGATGGGATCCCCTATTTCAAACGGTGTTTCATCTCCTATTGCATGCCCTTAAATGTATGCCACGTGTATTAATAATTTCCTTATAAAAATATTTAGTAATAAATGCAATACACGTGGCATGCATTTAAGGGCATGGAATAGGATATGAAACACCATTTGGAATAGAGGATCCTGTCCCCCCTTTTGGTGTGTCTTTATAGAAACTTCATAAAATAACTTTTATTACATGTTTAAGCATTGTGATTTTAACTTACCTATAACTACCACTAAATTATTCACCATTACTATCAGGACTAAGTCAAAATCCAATAATGTAAATAATTCAGTAGATAATTATATGCTAATTACTCGATGCATATACATTGAGTATACATCAAATACTAGTACTGACTATGATGCTCTTTTTCCTTCTCTTATTTTTATGAAACATGAAGGCTTATGTCCTGCAAGAACAAGGCAATCTTTTAGAACTTGTGGATCCCATTCTTGGCTCAAATTACTCTGAAGAAGAGGCGTTGCGGATGCTAAATTTGGCATTGTTGTGTGCTAACCCATCCCCGACTCTTAGGCCATCGATGTCCTCGGTTGTGAGCATGCTCGAAGGGAAGATTCCGGTCCAAGCACCAATTGTCAAACGAGGGACAATGAACAACGACATGAGGTTTAAAGCCTTAGAAATGATTTCACAAGATAGCCAAACACGAGTGTCGACTTTGTCTCAGGATAGTCGAGAACAGAGAGGTGTTTCAATGGATGGACCGTGGATAGATTCGTCAGTCTCAGTTTCTAGTCGAGATGAGACTCGGGATCATTCTTCGTCGAGTAGGCTCCTTTCTGATCTTTATGATGTAAATTTGGGTTGATTGGTTTGTTGGTTAATGCAGAGTGGTGAGTTTGTGATTTGATTTAGGTTTATAGATTATGTAAATGACATATTTTAATTGTATGGGATATGGACCCTTTTGTTTTAGAATGTTGAGTTTTTTTTGTGCTGCGGTAATGGAAACAAAGGGAGTTCTGTGAGAAGTTTGGGTTGTAGAATTTTTCATGTTATTTGAGAAAAGGATGGCTGTTATGAATAACTCTGTTCTTCATAATTCTGTTTAGTATCATCACTCTATGCCACCATAAGAGAACAAGATATACTCTTGTAAGTGTAACACCTTGTGTTATCCCATTAGAAGAGCCCAGAGACGTGAGATTAGGACTTTTTCTCTCACCAGTCGAAGTGTCTTTTTACCATAAAATCTCTAAGCAGATATGTGATGTTGGATAATACATTAAACAACTAGGAAGAGAACCACACCTCTTTCCCAATCATTATCAAGAAAGAGAACTACACCTCTTTCCCAGTCCCCCAATTAAAAGAATTGTGATGATATGTGGTGTTATCATATATTGGAGTCATCGAAGTGTTTGACATAGTTCATAGAGTTTCTCACTTGTGTGCGAACTATGTTTGACAACATTTTCAACAACTATATGTCAATGTCTACAATTAGAAGCATAAACAAGTTGAGTTTGCTCATGAGCTTCGCGAGCTAAGTTCGAGAGAGTTTGAGCTCGATCAAGCCAAATCAAGGCAATCTCAAGCCATTTATTTCCAGACCCATGTGAGCCGTGTGTATTTGCAATAATTGTTTATATTATTAATCTATATGTTACTTATATTAATATATATGTATTATAATATGACAAAATATACATTAATATTATTTGTTAGAAAAGTATACATTGATGTTACTAATATTATGTAATATTTTTAATAAAAATAATTAAATTATGTAAAATAACTTATTAAATTAAAACTTAAATCAAGATCAAGCTTATACTATCACTTAAAAATTCGAACCTAATCTAGGCAAGTCGACCCAAGGTCAAGCACGAGCTCAAAAAGATTAGACTTGACAAGCTCAAACATAAATACCGCCATCAAGCTCAAACTTGAAAATTTTTTCCAAGCTTGACTTGGCTCGATTACACCCGTAGCACCAAATTGGTGTGATAACTATAGCCAGAACCCAAAACTTCATCGCCTCCAAGCCTATAATCACAGGAATTGACGAGTAACCTCAGCCGAATAAGATTTATCGCATGAAGACAAATAATTATCGCAAGAATTTTCTGTGGTGCTATAAATATATTCGTTGAAAAGGAGATATATTGCCACAACGCATGCAATGTTTTGCAGTCTATTTCTTGATTTTGCCTTTCCAGCCGAGATCTTTATGGCAACCTTAAAATTTGAATGGAGAGTTACATTATGTTTGAACACAAAAAAATCACTTCATTTTTAACATATGACAATAATGATGATGATGATGCATTTAGCTGGAGGCTATATACAGTTGATTCAAAGGAAAAGAAGGTTATAACTCAAGACCACTATTCAATTGAACAGAGAAAGAAGGCCTCCCATAATTGCCCAGAGGAGTTTCTACTTTTACAACTACACCTGTGTTTCCGGTATTCCCATTCCACTTGGACCGGCCGACCTGCATTTTTGTGTTATGAAAGTGAGAAAAGAAGTTTACAAGTAAGTTTCAGAAATGAAAAACATGAAACAAGAAACAGGAGAATTGCATATGATTGTGTACTTTACGATGCGCGAGAGACAGGAGCTAGCTAGAAGGGTTTCTAGAAAAGGATAATTGCCTCAAGAACCAAGTTTGGCCTAATTATAGAAATATCTCTTGTAGTTTGAGAAATTATGAAGACACTGTTGCCATTAGATTAACATGGATTTATTTGTAATATTAGTCAATTGTTACACTTTCAGAAGGTTTTTGTAATTTTCCAACCCACAAAGAGTGTTTCTGTAGATAGGTTAAACTTCAGCTGTGCTGAGGTAATTATTGCGTTTAAAAGGTAAAGGTGGTTTATATGTGCTAAAGAACTGGATCAGTTCACGAATTTCTAGCAATAGTCACACTGCTACAGGTTGTAGAATGGGGTTTGGCTAGTTACCTCAATTGAAATTTAATCTAATTATGGAAACACCTAAATATCGTTAGTTCAATTGATAGAAAACTTAGTGGAACTTATATAACGTTAAAATTAAACCCCCTTAAAGTTTAAGCATTTTAGATTAATGGGGTGTCTACTTGTAATATTTTAGTCAATATGTTAAATTTTAAAAGGGTCCACTTGTAATGTATACTCTCAGTTTTCCATCAACGGAACTAATGGCATGATGTGTTTCTATAATTTTCCAAACCATATGAGTGTTTTTGTTCAAGGGATGTCGAGGTAATTATTCCGAATATAATACACAAACAAGATAGTTTTCACCACAAGCAACTTACAGATACTGATGCAAATGCAGAAGGATGCGTCGTAAGGGCACCGCCACATGTAAGATTCAATTCATTCTTTACGGAATGGGTAAGTTCCATCCACAACCCAGGACAGCTTCCACCAAATGTCGGACATAGACTGATCATTATGGAAACACACACAAAGAAGTGAGCTGTGAGTGTGAATTTTCCAGACTGGACATGGAAAACCAAGAAGAAAGACCTATAAACTAAGAATGGTTTTGTAACTTCTATTGCGCAGCCTACAAACTCCACATAGAATGACTGAGTAATTAAGATAAAGAGACATACAAAAAAGACCAACAACAAGAAGTGAATGATGAAAGGAGAAAAATAAGGCAGGATTTCTTGCACATTTAAGGAGCATCAGTGTGTATCTCGACGAACCATGAGATAATTAGTACCTGAATTGCAGAGTTGGTCTCACCATGAGGCCCAATCTCTTCCAAGCCAATGCCTGCTCCAGACCCAATGCAAATGATTTGTTGGGCCACTGGAATGTTGGTGTTATGCGTGTTCCCCACTTATTCTGCAAAATGTGACAATCTTATCAGTGGCTGCAAGAAACACAGTAGAAATGTTTGATTATCTAAATAACCAGAGAAACAAGTTCAAACATAAATATTTTCATGGGAAATCACCAATTCACCTTGCAAGAGAAACTTAGCTTCAATTGTCCTGGATAATGACCCTGTGCTTGAAGGAGACCCCCACAAAGGGGCAGAAAACAAGTGGTTGATAAACCCTCACCAGATGCATAGGTAACTTGGCCGTTTGGAAATTGCTAGTTCATGAATGACTGCACATAGAAAATTGGGAACGATTTAGAAGCCAACCTAGATTAAGAGAAGTTCTAAGGTTATCCTTTTTCTTTATGTTGATGTGCCTCCACTCACACATAACTGAATAAAAGGAGAATTTTTCCCTCAAAACAAAAAATATTTCTCCCCTCTAGTTCAATCTCTCTGTTTTCTCTCTAAATCAGTTGATATGCTACGGCTTTAATAACAATAATGCTACAAATTGCGAGGCATTGCAAGTTTCAAAATTTTAACAGTTGAAAAGGCATTCAATAACAACTAAAACTTTCATATTAAGATGACACCAGTTAAACAAATTGTGGTTTGGACTTACACAGGCCAAAGGGTTGAGGCAGACCATTGACATTAACAGCCACCTTCTATGCTTCGACCAAACGGCTGGACAAAGGGAATGCATTCTGTTCTGTCCATCAGTAAAGTGAAAACTGTTCTATTCAGTAATTGGGACAATTTTATTGTAAAAGACAACATGTGATCACAGATAATGTGAGAGACCGACAAGCATTAGTAACATCAGCTGCTGAGTTTGAATATGATATTAATGCAATGAATTGCTACACATATTTTCAATAATATGGCCAAAAACTTAAGATATATTCATTCATACTACAAGATCATGCACTAGTAGCTAAACAACTAATAGTCACAGATATTCCAGATATAAAGCAACTACATTCAGTGCCAATAATTACGATTCTCATGAAAATGAATCACAGAAGTTTTTCCTCGACGGAGTGCCCAACAGAGGAGGACTAACAAAAGTATGACCATCATAACCATGAGTGCTTTAAACAATGCAAAGAAACCTCAGCTGTTCTGCCCAAGTACAAAAGACAATTTTAACAAATTAATAATTGTATTTGCATAAAGAATCATTTTGAGAAGTTCACCATACCTTCCTATCATAGCCATACCAAAGCAGGTGCTGCTTTGACAAATGAACAGGCAAAAGTAGTGTAGAATCACGAAGGAAAAGTACAGGCCCAAGCTGAACAAGGAACAGGGACGAATTCTCATTCCCTGATGTTGAACTGTCCTGCAATGCCTCTACTCTCCATAAATCTCCCCTTGCAAACAGAGAACTTTCTACATTTCTAGTTCTACTGTCATATGTTGACGTGGCATTGATAGTACACTGGACATCAAGAGAAATGGAGAACTAAAATAACAGAAGTAATGGGAGGTGGGAGGGCAGTAAATTAAAAATGCAGGATTACAAGACGTGGGCACTTGACCAATACATATGTCAAATGTGTGCATGAGTAACAACATAGCAGAATTGTCATTATTCAGTACTCTTGTTAGCTGCAAATTGACATGAGCATTCTGAAATTTGGCATACTACAGATTTGGAAAACTACACACAATCCTACTCTAGTTAATGCATAGCTTTAGGATGCCCTGAATTGCACACCGAATGTCTTCCACAAATAGCAAAACTTTGCAGACCTGGCAACATTATAAAAAAACTCAGTCCATATGAAGCATGTAACAGATGGGGTATGGTATAGATGACAATGCTAATAATTGGATAGCAGTTTGAGAAGAGTTGATACTTTTGCATCACTATGTCCACAAATCTTGAGCCAATCAACCAAACGTGACAATGAATTCACCACTAATTTTAACTCAAGGAGCAATGAACAACAAGATGACATGTCCACTTATAATGGCATAATCTGTAGCATCACAGATCCTTTGACTTGTAAACAATATCACCATGTATATAATGCATAGCAAGTTTCTAAGTTCAAATATATACCTGAGAACGACCCAAATGCTTCAATGCCTTCACATTAACACCAAAAATCTCATCCTTTGTCAATCCCTCTATGACTGCAGTACCATTGTCTGGGAACCCATAATCCTTGAACCATTCCGCTATTGATTCCAAATCCTCCTGCAGCGTAATACCTACATTTTTGTTCAGGCTATTACTGCTCCGTCCTATTGACATCCCCGTATTCTCATTGTGACGGAAGGGCACAGGTAGCCGCCTAAAAAATTGCTGAACCACACTATTCAAACACGCCCCAAAGTCAAGCCCTGCTTGCCCTATTCTGTTTCCGAAATCAAAAATAGCAGTCACCCAATTAATCCTGGAATTATCTAGTGCAAGTCCAAAGTCCTTTTTGATGAAATTTTGGGCTGAGAATTCTACTTCAAATGGGTTCTGTATCGGAGGATTTGGCCATGGGAAGGGGGGAGGAGTGATATGAGACTGAATCAGACCCGTAAATCCCTGTGCAAGCCTATCAGCTATACCCTGCCCGTGCCGCTGCACTTCCTCCCACGCTTCAAATGATCTCTCCATAGACATCATCAACTCGGCAATCTCAGGTTCAGCTTATCATTCACCACGTAATCCCAAACCAACGAAAATCCAAGACATGGAAACACTTGAAAAACGGCTCCGATTACCAGACAGAGAAAACAATCCCGAAAAGATAGATTCACTACTTGCACATACGAAGCAACTGCAAGCAAAACTAATCTTTATTCCGTTCACCCTATCCAAAAATAACAAACATCAAGCTATTCACAGACGGAATGCAAACTGAAACATCGACTCCGATAGCTGAAACTAACCCGAGTTCCAGTAAATCCCGAAAAAAAAGAAAGAAAAAAAAAGCGCAATGCAGAAATAATCCGGTTACAAACTATTACTCATCCGGGCTGGAGTTTCAGATAGAGCTTTTCAACGCGAGCCAAATGAAGATAAGAAATTGGCAACGTGGAAGCAGAGAGCAATTACCAGTCTGATCTTTTCAAGTAAGTGTGCGAGAAAGATGGAGCTATCTGCTCTCATTTGTTTGGTGTGTGTGTGGGAGGGGGGCGCCGCGGTGCGCACACCGTTTTGGTTGATGCCACGTCGGTGGTAATTCTTTTGTCGCTATGAAGATAGGAATCGCTCCCCCGGTCGGTCCCGCCGCGGCCCGCCGGACAGGTAAATTTGAATGCAAGCTAGAAGATGAAATTGACCAAATCCATTTTAGAACTGAAATCATTAAATTTTGGTTCTTTTTAGAGAAGCATTAGATTCAGCTAATAGATTAGATTTCAACAGATTAATATGTTGTAAAAATTAAATACATTCAAATTTTATTTTAACATACTAATAACTTAAGTTGGGCAATTTCTGAAAT
The DNA here is from genome assembly GCA_014898755.1 of Handroanthus guayacan. Lineage (NCBI taxonomy): Eukaryota > Viridiplantae > Streptophyta > Magnoliopsida > Lamiales > Bignoniaceae > Handroanthus > Handroanthus guayacan. Next base: position 202,909 of record JACFYI010003650.1, read on the forward strand.
TATATTATATCACTTATTTGCATTAAAACCGATTTAATTTAGTTCAATTCAACTTATTCGGAAACGTTGAAATGTTGGGACGGATTGATAATGAGCCCTTGTCCAATCGATAGTATTAGTTTTTATATATTGTATGGTAGTTTGGAGGGTTTGTTAGTTCATGTAATTTATGTTAGAGTATTAATATATTAATTGAATGAAATTATTCATTAAAAAAAGGCAAAAGGACAAAAGAATGTTGGGACAGAATTGATCCGCCCCGTAACCAAGATGAGTTTTTTGAATCAAAACCAACAACAACTCTTTAATGCTTAATTCATAATATGTAAAAAGAAAAAATATTTAAAGTTATCTGATTTGAAACATTACATTGATTAAATTGAAAATGTTGCCTCAGTCAAGTTTTGAATTGAATAAAACTCAGTTGAACTTATTCAAAAAGATATACATAAATCTTCAGATGTTATGAAATTCACTTTTGTTTTGAAGAATATTTTCCAGATACCTACATGAATAATAAGTGGATATAATTTTGTTTTCTTTTTGTCGTATTACTTATTTTTCATATTTATGTTTTAGAATCTTTAACATTAGTTGGATTTAACTTTATTAAGTAACATAATACTATCTTATAAAAAAAAGTAAAATAATAATGGAATTATGTTTGTAAATCATCACATCAAGCTTAAAAAATAATACGACTTTGGTTAATAGAGGGATGGAGACCCGGCGGGGCAGTCCGACCCGTTTGGGGCCCTTGATGTTTTCGTGTTTGTTAATTGAAAATGACAAAACGTGGTCCCAAAAAATAAAAAAAAATAAAAAAAAAATTCCCATATTTATTATTGTTATTATTATTTTGGGTCATATGGGGCAAGTGATCCAGGATAGGTCAATTAATGGCAATGTACGTATAGAGATCAATCACTTGTCAATCACTTTCATTAGCACTTTCTCTTTTCTTTTTTTTTTTTTCCTTCGGATAAATGCTTTCATTAGCGTTTTATTGTATCATTTTTTAGAACATTTATTTACAAATAGATCCGCTATGAATGGACAACTTATTTGGGAACAGACAAATGGACGCAAATATCAATTTTTATGGCCTCAATAACTTCGGTTGACATAGTTCTTTATATATTTAATTTATTTTAAGCAAAACATTCTTTAAAAAATTATTGAACCCTATGAATTTTAATCATATAAATTACAAAATTATCAATACTAGTGTTTCATACGTTTCAAAATCTTATTGTAGTCAAATACTTTTAAGAACTTATTAAAAAATACGATCCAACATCGACCAATTTAAAAAACATTTTACTAAATGAAAGAGCTTATAATATTTCCTTAAGAGCCACGAACTGGTTCGAAACGATAATCTCATAGAACTAAAACATCAACATTCAAAAGCAGCAACCTTCATATCCTCATGAAAATCCATGCAAATCATCCCCAAGAGCTACAAGATTGACACATGGATGTGGAAAGAAGCAACAGCCTTTCATTATTTTTGCATCCGTATCCCACCCTTCGCTTGAGTGATCACCTGTGGCTAAACTTCTAATGAAATGGCAACCTTCTTCCTTGGATTAGTTCTATTATCTGCAATAAAATGATTAGAGTTTTAACGTATCATTATATGGGATAATTACCTAAACATTCCCTGAGGTCTAATATAGTTACAAAATCAGCCACATAGTTTGGAAACTTATAACAAGGTCCTTTGCCGAGTTGCCGTTGGTTGAATTTATGGAAAACTTAGTGAAGTTTTTGCAACATCACAATTAGATGCCTGCAAAGCTAACATATTGACTCGAACATTACAAGTAAACCCTTGTTCAGGAAGTCTACTTGACTACTTCTAATGTTGCACATGCTCAATTTGTCAAGGGTTTACTTGTAATGATGTACATGTTCCCTTAAATTTTTCAGTCACCTAAACTAACAAACAGTAAGGGGCATTGCTATAATTTCCCAAATTATGGCGGTGTTTCTATAATTAACCAAATATGAGGTTTTGTTCAAGCAATTATCCTTGATATAATCATCCAATAAAATAGCTATGGCAATAATGTACCTCGATTTTGAGCTTCCAAGAGTGAGCTCAAGGTCATCTGAGCCCTCATGGATCCTCTCCCCTTCCCAAGGCTTTACAAAACCACCAACACTGCTTCCAAATGCGAACTCATTTGAAATCACTTCAGCCATTGGTATATCTGCGTTTTGGTCAGAAGCTGCAGCAACAGCCGGAGAACACGTCCCACTCTGCATAGGAGTGCACGCAATAGATCCACCTCGGCTCAAATCTTCTACCCTAAAGCCAAATGGATTCGAAGAAACAAGGCTAAACATTGGAGAAGTTCCACCACTACGAGGGATTTCACCAGCAAACCATTTTGAATCAGGAAAAACCAGGCGGCCAGGGCTTGGAGGCGTGGACAAGGGAGGGGTTACGGGAGCGCTGATGGAGCCACCGTGCATATAGTGATGCATAAACTTTGACGATGAGGCTGATGAAGACGATGATGATGAGAGATTTCTGAGCCATGGGATGAGGGAGTTGCCGTCTGAAACGATGCCGGATGCATATACGGAAGAAACTGGACTTGGATTATAGGAAGTGTGGGGACTTGGTTGGTAAGATGAGCACGGACTTGCTGATGCAGAGCCTCCCATGATATCCATGTTTTCCAGTGGTCTGGACCCCTGTGGAGTAGGAAGAAAATTAGATACATTGAAACAAGTGGAAGCCCAGTTCATCTTCGACGCCAGAGCACTCGACCTGTGAGCTATTACGCACTCTTTCAGGGCTGGCTTGCGGATAGCGTGCATACAGAGTCACGGACAGTCCAAAATTTATACTCCGCCAAGCGATAATTACGTAAATGCTCCATAAGGTTCGGTACAATTACCAGAATATCTTCTGAAATTTAGATAATTATCATTATATCCCTTACTGTTAGTTTAACTAACAGAAAACTTAATAGAACTTATATAGCATTAGAAGTAGATTTTCAGCAGATGTAACAGAGCTTGTTATGATTTTCAGTGAATGTAATTGTCACATTACACAAGCGACATTATGTTTTCCATTAACCAAACTAAGTATAGGAAGTACATTTGTAATCATTGAAACTTCTGGGATATTTTGTGATTTTGCAGGGGTGTTGAGGTAATTATCATATGGCCTCTGCTTGTGGTACAAGTTTTGTCCTAGTTGCAGTTCTTGTGTATCTTTTGTCTCAGCAACAATTCTAAGTGTAAACCTGAGTCAAAAATCATACAGACTCAAGAAACAGACAGATTTATTTTCGGCAATTTAGAATTTTTTTTATATACCCTGTAATTATTTTAATTGTTATATTTTATGTAAGGAGCCTAGCTACATGTTTAACTATACGTATTACAAATAAATAGGTATACTTTTCTTAATATCATTTCATAGTTAAAATCTTCCCTTTGTAAAATTTTAAACCAACTTTTTCGACAAATTGAAATATAAAAATATATAATTATAAAAAAGAGAAATATAAAAATTATATAAAAATTATATGAAAAACTAAAACACAGACTTATTTAAATTAAAATAGTTTAGCTTTAACCATTTTAGATTATTTTCTCATAAATTTAAGTTAATGTCTAAATCTTAATAGAATTTCATATTTTGAAACTATAAAACATATTCAAATTCAAACTTAAAAAAAATGTAACAACATAGATTAGGTATCTTAAAACAAGTGCACTTATCCTAGATCTATACTATTATAAAGTATGTTTTTGAATAAATAGACAAAAATTATATTATTTTAAAAGATAATGGTCGGTTCCAAAAACATAGTGCGTAAAATAGTTCTCTTTTATTTTTCTCAATATTTATTTTTCTATTTTATTTTGTACATCCAATTTTATTTTCTTAATATTTATTTTTTGGTCATGTTATTTTACATAATAAATTCAATTAGAAATATTCAATAATTAAGAAATTATTATTATTATTATTATTAAAAATATATATATATTTTGTAAATAAAAAATTTACACACACATTTGCGTATGCCACAATTGCTAGCATAAATAAATACAATATCAATAGAATTTCATAAACTTGAACAATTTCTTTAAAGCTAAATCCTTGTCATCTTCATCACCACCCCGGCCCTCTCCCGTGACCCAAAAAATAAAAATTGGCCTTCATCAGACTCATAGTGCCATAAATAAGAGATAATTACGTGAACATCCCTGTTTGACATAATTACCGAAATATCCCTAAAATTTGATATAATTATCATTACACTCCTTACCTTTAGTTCAATTGATTCATACTTAAAATTACAGCCTAGGGGCTAACTTATAATTACAATTACATTCCCTCGTCCAGATGGGTTTAATTGTCGTGTTTCATAATTTTCAAGAGTATAATTATATTATACATTACCTGAATTAAACAGTAAGGGGTATAATAACAATTATTTAAATTTTTGTGAGAATTTTAGTAACCATGCTAAATCTTGAAGGTATTGAAGTAATTATCCCAAATAAAGGACACGTATGATTCACAGACACATTAGATAATTTTTCCATGGCAATCCCTACAAGATCATTATCAATTATAAGATGTCTTTTGTATTTACGCTAGCTTTACTAACAGAATCATGTGCCATTGCAGAGACTTAAGGAGCCCCAGTGATGATGATGGATAGTGTATGATGAAAGCTGACAGTGGGCCCCAAGAAACTACCCCACTTTGCTTTCCTAAACACAAACAGAAAAATGAAAAAGCAGAAGGGAAGAAAGTTTCACGAGAAGGGCAAAGGGAGAGTGGGAGTCAGTTGGGTATTAACTGAACAAAACACTGAAAAAAGGGCCTGACCTTAAGAAATGAAAAAAAGTAAAGAAACAGAAGAACATGTTGGAAGTTCACATTTCTCCAAATATTCCAATTTGAGATTCTTTTATTTATTTATTTTTTTTTTCAGATTTTTTAAGGCTCAAATAGAAATTCCAGAAGATTTTGGCCCATTTTTCTTAGGAGTCCCAAGTGTTCTCTAATGGGCTTCAAGTATGTATTGGTTAATCCCATGATTTGTCAGAACGGTCGTGAAGGTTAGAACTGGTGTCATCCCTTTGGTTGTGGAGCTATCATAATCATCTCATACATTTTTCAATTTAAACAACCGATTCTTTTTCTTAAAAAAAATGCAAAAAAATATTAGAACATGCAAGAGTTGTGCTTTTGTTCTGTTCTAAATCGGATTGTCACTCATTCCAACCGATTTTGGAGTCTAGAAAATTTATTGATTTGGAACACTAGTTCACGTGATAACCGTTGCAAACTGGAATATTGGAAAAGAGAAGACCGTTCTCATTCTGACCGTACCATCATTCTTCCGCAATTCCGGCCAACCCAATTAATCCTCAAAATGTTATTGGTAAAGTAAGGAAGAGAAACATAAAACACCAAGAAAATAAGGAACTAGATTACCATATCCTCAGATGCGCTGAATTCAAAGCCCAAAATATTAGATGAGTTCTTTTGCTAACTAATCTTGTTCACGTGAAATATTCAGCATTACCAGAAACGTAAAAACCATCATTGAAATTACGATGCATAATGAACAGGAATTTTTGAAAAAATAAGAAGAAAGGGATAAAATCAAAATGTTTTTGGTGAAGCTTGTTAGGGGTAAAAATGTAGAACACAAAATTGAGAATATTACCTTGCGATAGGTGGTGCCGTCGGGCTCGACGGTCCAACCAGCCTCGTTACAGAGGGCCTTAAGCACCTCATTGTTGTCGCAGTGCTTGGGGAGCTTGTAGTTGCCGTAGAGGCGGAGTCCCGCGAATATCTTGGCAGCGATGGCTCTCCGCCGCCGTTCGCGGCGCTTGTTGTTCTCCCTCTCCTTCCATGTCGGCATCCGCGTCCCCCCTGTCATCCTCTTTGCGCCACCCCCCGCTTTTATACAATTTTACAAAAGGAAAAATATGATCATCCGGCCATAGTTGTATTCTGTGAAAACTCCATTAGGAAACAAAATAAATGGAGAATTAAAGAAAATAAATGGAAGTAGATGCAGAGAGTGGTGGCAGTAGGAGAAGAGCTGGTGTAGGTGGGCTATGATGCAGGAGAACTAGCTGCTCATGTGATTAGCTTCACTGTCTAGTTGTGAGCTTTAAGGTGCGGACCATGCGTTAGCTAGGATCATTGATCTTTTATTTAATATTCTGTCTATAAGTACATGAAAATTACATTAAATATTCTTTTATAAAAATGCAAAATTATAAATGTCATGCATTTGATATATATTCATAGAATGAAATAAAAAATAAAAATATATTCGAAAAGAGAATTTAAAAATTCGGCAAACTCTCACTTGGTTTTATTCTTCATGAGAATATATTAATGATAAAATACATTTTGCCTCCTAAAATAACTTATCAAGTCCACTTGCCTCCTTTAAAGGGATAATTACCTCAACATCCCCAAAAATTTACCATAATTATCAAAACTCCCCTTCAGTTGGATAATTACCATTCACTCATGAGGTTTGGACAGTTATTATTATATCACTTCAAAATTCTAAACAATATAAGTGCACTCTCTGGATAAAAAAGCGTAATTGTAATATTACGCATCGTTTAGGTGATCTAATTGTAATTACACATGCATTAGCTGCACTGTAAAACATGAGGTGTAATAATAATTATCCAAACATCAAAGAGTATTTTGGTAATTATGATAAATCTAAAGGGTTGTAGGTAATTATCCCTTTTTAAAATTAACAAACCCGTTAATGATGTACACCCAAACACATTTCATGTATTCATGCATTTTGTATCAAAACTTGTGGGGTTCACTAACCCTTTAGACTGTCATCAATTCTCCACGAGGTCAAAAAGTGACTAAACAAAATCAAGCATTATAATTATTCATCAAAAAAAAAAGAAAAAGAAATCGAGCATTATAATTAAGAATCAAGTATTCTTGTTTAAAGGACATTTTAGGCATCTAATGAACTTTTTATCCTTTCTTCTTTTAATATTAAAAGAAATTATTAAAACTCCTGATGCCCCTCCCACCCTATAGTTTACTTATTTTAGCACATTATCCCACAAATAATTTAAAAACATTTCACCTCTCAATTTAAGGTGGTATTTTTCATTCCAAATGAAATTTTAAATAGAATATGTAATTGGAGAATCACCATATATTCATTAAATGACATTCTCAGCATTTCTTCTCCATGCTCTAAAAACTCATTTGATCGTTTGAGTGGAAAGAGAAAGGTATTTTGCCAAACTACGTACTCATTGCTTCTTTTTTCTAAGTATTTGTGTGGTTTTCTTTAGTGCGAAGAAGTCAAGAAGAAGAAATGAACTGTCTGAACTAAAAATAAGATAAATAATGAGACTGTCTTTTAGCAAGGCATATAAAAGTCACATTTTATATTTTTAGTTGTATATCATGCTTGTAAAATAAATACTTGGGTGCGGACTATTTCGATAACTTTATTATAAGAGTGAGATATTTTTAAATCGTTGTCAGAGTGTTCTGCCAAAATGCATAGATATGCATGCTAAATAAGCTAATGACATGTTTGATATTCCCATATTATGGTATATTGGGTCTCAACTGAGTTTAATCTTGCATTTGATACGCGAGATTGTTGTGACTATTTGACCCAAAATTAAGGTCAACCCCATCACCATAGCAAAATTGAATGAGATTATGAATCTCACCCTGGGGACTGAGATTGGCTGCAATTGTTGTGATTGAAAAATTTATTTCCTACACTATTCTAGAAATATGTTTGGAATTTTAACAAATTCAATACAACACACATATCAAACAAGAGATCCAGATTAGCAATAGAATTTTGATTGCAATTAATCTTTTGTATTAAATGTTATATGAGATTAATGAAATATCCTAATTTCTACCTCTAGTTTCAACTAGTCAACTAGGCTTGATTATTAGTGAAGCTTATCATACACAACCTTAATATATAAAACAAACCAGTAATATGTATTCACATCTAAATTTCATATATCTAACATAGATTCATAAAAAAGAACAAAATACAAATTACCCATCGAAATAAAAGAACAA
>JACFYI010003650.1:216740-253858 GCA_014898755.1 Handroanthus guayacan
ATACCAGCTGAACCTACTCCCCTGATGACTGTAACTAACAGGTAGAAGCAAGATAAATTCATAAAAAACTAGCACATCAATGTTCCATCATCCACATAGGATAAGTGTTTCCCCGCATTTAACGTATGGATCAATAGAAAGCCACAAACGAGGCTCCCCCGATGGATAAAACCAGCACTGTGGTGTCGATGATCGACAAAGTTCTAAGGACTGTAATCAAACCTAAATCTCTGTAAACTGTCAAACCACCTTTCATCTCATTTCTTGATTTTCTTTAGCATCAATGAATAACAAGCAGTAACTCACAAATACTGCAATGTGACAGCAATTTCAGCATCACTGAATTCATAAGGCCATAAGGAGAAGAAATATATATATATATATATAGATATATATTCTCTTATGCAATCACAAGAAAACACACAGTTACACAAAGCGAAAGAAACATTTCCCACATATTAGCTGAAGGCGAAAAGAAAGAACTACTCACAATACACCTTAACAAATTTTATCAGACAATTATGCTTCCTTAACAAGTATATAAGGGTCTAGATACATAAAAAAAACTACTCTACAATATTAACACCAACCAAATAATAGCATTGCATGTATCAGGACACTTGCTAAGGACAAAGAATAATTGTCAATCAGATGCATAATATACTAACGTAGCAACACATATATTCTTAGTTTCTTACTTGGCAATCTCCTGGTGATCTCTTCCAAAATTCACGGCTGCAAACTTCAAAAAGTCACGAGCATAACCAGTCAAAAAACAAGACAGATCAAATTGATGTTCAGGCATGAACCTCGCTTTCTTTAAGTATCCTTTCATATACAAATGGTGGGTGAACATTTGCATATTAGTAGAAAGCTCTTTGTGAACCGTCGTATCCTCCATTCCAAAATCAGTTGGCTGTCGAAGTTTCACTTCCTTATCGGCAAACAACTCCGATAAATTTTTCTTAACCCCCCTCAAGCCGGGTTTATCAGTTTTTAGCTCCAACGTTTTTCCATTTCCACTCTTTTTCTTGTTCAATCTCCTCACTTCTTCCTCTAAATTTCTCAATTCCTCCTTCAACTCTGCATTTTCACTGTTCTCTTCAGCCTCAACAGCGCTGTTCTTTATCTCTTCAGAAATCCCAATAGCTTCTTTGAAGAAAACACTCAATGGCTTCCCACTCTTCTGGCTCTTTTCCTTGGATTCTTTCGCAAATAGAGCCGAAAGCGAAAAGGGTCTCCAGGAAATTGAAGAAAGAAACAAATAATCGGAGCAATTTGATGAAATTGGAGAGGTTAAATGGATGTCGTTGAGGCAATTCGAGGGGGTTTGAAGTTTGAGAAGCCCGCGAAAATGGCGACGGGGGATAGTTTTAAGCAAAATCATTTCAGGGTTTTCTTTGTAGTTCGATGGGTTTGGAGCTAAGTTGGCTAAAAGCAGTAGGTCAATACGCCATTGCAGATTTACAGTGATAGACTGATAGAAGTTCAGGGTTTTGGGGGATGATGGAGGTTTTGAAAAGAAAATAGCAACGCCAAAATCGGCTGCTTGCAATTTGGGAAGCAAAACGCAACTTTGCATATTACTGCCCCAATGAGATGAAATTCTAGATTACTCCTTGCCGGATGCAATATTGCATCTTGAAATTATGAAAATAGTTTTTATTTCTCAATATATCTGCATTTTAAAATTATATTATTTTAATAGTATGTTTTTATGTATTATGTGAGGCCTAACGCAGTCCCTAATATAAACTCATCTAATGTAAATTCACATTAATAACCGTCCAAAATCAAATTAAAAATCATGACCTACTAATTTATCCCTTAATATATGTAAATATATATTATGTTATTGAAGAAGTGGCGTTAATACCTCATTTAATTCGATCAAATATTTTTCACACACAACATTCAACCCGAAATAATGATAAGTTGATAGTTCTTATCCAACGAGTAAGATGCAGATTTTATAATTGTTTTACTATAAGTTCAATTTCCACCAATAATAGTGTATAAGCTTTTGCCCACCACAATAGTTTAAAGGATTTATTTACTGCATTAATCGAATATAATCGCTTGTCTATATTTTTTTTAAAAAAAAAAACAAGTCTAATTCTTGGTTAATTTCTTGTTTTATTCTAGTTTTTGCTTGGCTCCATCTAGTAAGTATATAGTCACTTTGAATCTTGTATTTTATTCCATATTTCATCGCTTATTCCAATGTGTGAATTTATACTAGTATATCACATCCTTAACACTGTATTTCTATAAAGAATAAATTTTTTAACTTTGTATGTATTAATAATATAGAATAAAAGATAAAATACCGTTTTGGAATATAACATCTTAATTGCTATATAGTCCATACCCAAAAAACATAAGAAATCTATAAAATAATTGATTCTGGCAATCAAAAAATTAATTGTTGTAATAGAAGCTATATTCAATAACCCAAAATTAGTAACTATGAGGTGAAAACATCATTTGCTGTAACATATATTGAGATAAAATTATCTACAACGACCATATGACATGGTGAATTTCTCGCAACGCTCGCTAAAATTATGCATCATCGTTGCGATAATACCATACCAAAATGACTTTTTATAACTACTATAATCTATTAATATTACTTTTCAATCATGTTAGTTGGTCAAATTTTTTGTAGTGAAGGGAGAAAGAAATTACTTTTAGTTTATCAAAACTGGAAAAAGGACACTATCACTAAAAATTATTTGCCTGAAAATGTGTTATAAGACCTTCTTGGCAAAAGTACCACATATAATATCTAATTTTTCCCTTCAATTATCTTAATATGTAAATTGTCTCCCTAGACCATTTGGTCAATTCTAGATAGATTTTTCTGTATCTACACACGCTCTTAAAGTGTTTTTTTTCTTTAATAAAATGTCTATTGTACTCTAATATATCAAACTTTAAATTTTTTAATTTGAAATCGGCAATCCAAATATAAAGGAGATAAAAAATTATTTCTTATTACAATTTTTATATGAGAAACATGTCTTTAAACAGTAAGATATACATATACTTTTACAAAATAAATCATTTTTTTATATATAGAATGAAAAATAAAAAATAGTGAAAAAGTAATTATGAGTTAGAAAAATGAGAATGCAAATATGTTAAAATATGAAGAACATGTTTCTCATTAAAAAAAATATTGGTCAAAAGATAAGACAGACTTAGATACAATAAGCAACAATTATTTAATATATAATAATTTACCTACTGAGATAAAGGAAAGAAAAGTTGCCAATTAAATATTTAAGTGAAATATTTTTGCCAAAAGCATATTATGATAGTTTTAAATTTAATTGTCCTCGTTCGCAGTAACAAAAATACCAAAAGCAAAAAAATTTTAGTCCACCAAATCTTCATATTTAATTCACAAAGCAACAGAAATTATACTTTACAGTTATGTCAACCGCCACCGCCTCCTCCGCCACCTCTTCTGTCCTCTCCCGACTACTAGCACTACTACTTCATTATCACCGTCTCTTCCAACACGTTGAGCTATCTCTGGATCCTCCTTCAATTGGCACTCAGTATAGAGCTCAGTTCCACAGCGGAGGCGCCGCGCTCATTCCGTTGGTTGAACTGTCCTTGGGGCCGTAAAGCGCCGTGTCCACCGCCAGATCCCAAACTCAACTACCGTCCGGTCATCGGAATCCTCAGCCACCCCTGCGACGGCGCCTCCGGGCGCCTCAACAACGCCACAAATGCATCCTATATCGCAGCCTCTTACGTGAAGTTTGTTGAATCTGGTGGAGCTCGGGTCGTTCCTCTGATCTACAATGAACCGTCTCAGATTCTTCACAAAGTAATCGCATTTCTGAATTTCAACCTTTTTGATTCTGCGATTTTTGTGATGTGTGATTTGTTTTCCGAAATACTCGCATTTTATTAAAACTAGTAAGATTTCTATGAACTGGTTTTCATGCTCACAGTTTTGTGTCTTTGAATTTTAAAATATTGTAGTGTTGTTACTAATACATATATTTTGACATATTTATGCAAAATAAATATGGCAAAATATATAAAACTATGTCACTTAGTTGTTCGATTAATTAATCAACTGAATCTGTCAGTTAATTTACAAAAAAAATATAAACAATTATTAACCGTTTATGAAATATTTTTTTAATCAATGAACAGAATTAATGGAAAGAAATTGGTTTGATTCAGTTAATTTACCAATTAACTAATTTTTATTCGAGTTTCTTTTCTTTAAAAAAAAAAAATCTTGAAAAACCAACCATGTCCAACTCCTAAGTCTGAAAAAGACAAACAATAAATTAAAATTCATGACCATTTCAAACAACAATAAAATTTTAACAAGTTCTTGATATTTCATATCATAGCCTACTTCAAGCTCAAGTGCCCAAGTCCTCAAATTTCATATTTCAGATTAAAGTGTACATTAATAATTAATTTGTGAGGATGCATTAAGTATTTTTGTTATTATAAACCCTACCAACACCATTTCAAAGAATTTCAATGAAATCAGTTTTGAACCAATTTTTTTTTTTTTTTAAAGAAATCAAATTGAAAACATATGAAGGATTAGCTATTAATTCAAAATCAATTGGACAAAATACTTAAGTTAATTCAATTTTGATCTGCTTGGTTAATCAATTTTTTGATTAACGGACAATTTTACTCGTCCCTGCTTACAAACAAACAAACATCTATTTTTTGGTACATTTTCTATATAATCTTCTCAAAATTCTTTCATTATCACATGTTCGAGTTTCATATTAAAATTTATGAATAAAATTTCATACTGCAAATTATGAATAAACACCACTGTATTACTGGTAATCAATGACTTCCATTTTATAATCCTACAGCCATGGATGCACAATCATGTGCTGCTTCATTTTATTAAATGTATACATAAAAGTGTGTCCAATACTAATTTATATATATATATATATAATACTTATTGAATTTAGAATATAATTACAAAATCCATATTTCACCCCAAATATTGGATCTAAATACATGCTTTTTTGTTTTATTTTTTTGAAGGTAAATACATGCTATTGTGTTTGATTTTGTTGCAGAAACTTAATTTGGTTAATGGAGTGTTATTACCAGGAGGGTCCACTAAAAAGGTCATCTACATTGACGTCGTTGAGTCCATCTTTAAGGTATGTACAAGCCGCCAGCCGCCTCCTCTGTCCCTCCTTGTATTATGCCATAAGATCTTGCAATTCTTAATAGTTACATGATACATTGTGTTGATATATATGGGTACAGTATCAACATCCAGTATAGATACGGACATCGAGTATGATATTTTTAAAAATTTGAGGTACGGGTATGAGAATATATATCATAAATTATAATATTAAGTGTTAGGGTTAAAATTCTGTAAAATGAAATATGATAACTAATTGCAGAGGCTTCCTATTTTTAATTTTCTTTTATATTCAAGAACTCTTGTTGCTTTCTTTTCTAAAGTATAAAGATTGAAGATTGCGCACTTTCTTTCAAGAATTAAAAACATGCTTTTTTTTTAAGTATAAGTGCTCTGTTGAATAGAAAAGGAAAAAAGAAAAAAAAAATTGACGTACCCATAGCATGCTCATGTCATAACCGCAACGTACCCATGTTAAAGAAATATTTTTTAAATATTGGGTATGTGCCCAGCCGTACCAAGTGTTCTGAATGAGTACTCGGCGCGTACCAATACGTGTTGAACAATTGTTGTGGATATGTCATGTAAAATAGAGTACTTGTGCATTAAAGGTTACATGTATATTCTGCTATATGCAGAATGTTGTTAGAAGGAATGATGCTGGTGATCATTTCCCTTTGCTGGCCATCTGCTTAGGGTCCGAGCTATTAGCCATCATCGTGGGCAAGGTATGTAAGCTCTCAAGAAAACTTATTATTAATTAGAAAGTCTCCATTTTCACAACCTAATTGGTAACATACAGGACAAGGGCATCTTGGAGGTTTTTAATGCCAAAGATGAAGCTTCTAATTTGCAATTCATGAAAAACACAAGTTTAGCTGGTACTGTCTTTGAAAGGTATTAATTTTTTTGACAAAAAGGTTTTCCTTGTTTTCTCTTCATTTTGTTTCTATTTGTTAGAATCTCACATGGCTAAAGCTTATGGGATAGTGGTTTTTTTATATTGTTTTAGACAATTCTCACTTGTTGACCTGTCTTTTGAGGTGAGTTAATTATGTTCAAGGTCTATTTTTAGTACAGTATTGTAACCGAGCCCATTACTAATGTTGGGTTACCCAGTGGCATTAAGCTACTTATTTCATGTTATTACTTCACGCTTTGGATGTCTGTCCATGACTGTGCGACGAGTGTGTTAGAATTTCAACTTGGTGAAATCCATGGATAGTGGTTAACACTCTTTCGGGACATTTTGCTATCAAAACTTGGTATTGTGAATTAAAGATTGTAATTTCCTTTGCAGGTTTCCTCCCAGTTTGCTGAAAAAGCTGGCTACAGAGTGCCTGACCATGGGAAATCATCATGTAAGTGTTCTGTTCCACCAACTGAAGTGTGGGATAATTACCTCAACACCCTTAAAGTTCCGCCTTATCACAAAAACATCCCATATAATTAGAAAAATGACAATTAAACTTTCTGTCTTTAGATTAACAGAGGCTCTAGACTTCTAGTTATAATGTAACTCAGTCAATATATTAGATTTTTAAAGAGTTTAATTAATGTTACACAACCTCAATTAAGGTTCAAATCACCCTTGTGTTTTGGGAAATTACAAGTGAATGAAAATTTTAATTGAGATTGTGTAACATTAATTAGATTCTTTGAAAATTTAACATATTGATTAAACACAAGAGTGATTTGTAACATATTTTATTTCACAGGATGTTATGTGCTAATTCAATTTTTCACATAGGGTTTTATCCAATTTACACTATAATAAATGGCCCATCAACCGTTACATTCCCTCTTTGTCTAACTATTATTCACGTTTCTACGACAGTATGGGATATCATCGAAAAAGTTTCAAAAGAACAAGTATCTGTATAGTTTCTTTAAGATTCTAACAACTAGCGTATGTAAGGATAATAAGGTACTAAAAGAAGCATTTTTCTGGTAAATTTACATTGTTTTTACGCATTTATCAAAAAAAAAAAAAAAATTGTTGTTTTTACATTTGCTTTATTCCAATACATTTGTTGACATTTGAAAGGTTATATTTCAAATCATCCTTCAAATATTTAATTCTTATCAGGTTTATGTTTCAACCGTTCAAGCACGAAAATATCCCATGATTGCATTTCAATGGCACCCTGAGGTATATTTTTCTTGTTAAGGTGAATTGAATATTGTACATTGTCCCATGCATATGAACCATTATTTGTGGTTGTCTAACAAGACTTGTTGGGCATCTATTTGTTTTTGTGAAACTAGTCGTGCACTAATCAGATCATGTGTCAACCAGGAGAGGTCAAAATGTTGATTTAAAATCAAATAACACGGTCAGGGTTGCTTGGCGGTTCCCAACAAGAACCGTCCAATTCTTAAGTTAGTAAGAATTTTGAATAAAAGACTGAATCATTAGTTAAAAAAGGAGGTCATATGTGTAAGTAGATAATTTATAACAGAAATATACTTTTATCAGGTTATTAATAGTATGGGACTAACATGAATCAATTGTGTCAAACTTATTGACTTCATTGGATCCATTCACGTGGTCACATCCAATAATTGTAAGAGATCGGGTTGGATTCCAACCCGATCCACACAAAAGATGCAAACCAAGTGAAATATTTGGTTACTTAGTGCTTTCTTTGACTAAATCCGAGAGGCCATATTATCCCATTGTTGTAATATCTCTAAAGCACGTCCACTATAAAATCTTGGGGTTTAAAAATTTGAAAAAGTATTGCCTGCCCTTCTCCAGAAAAATGCTTTTGAATGGGGCTTACCTGGAATTCCTCACTCAGAAGCTGCTGTTCAAGTGACTCAAAATGTTGCCAATTATTTTGTAAGGTAAAAATATTCTAATCGAAGTTTTATGAATGATGCCATAGATCTACCTAAGTTAAAAGTTATCCATATTATCTTATCTTTAATGAGTATTTTTGGGTAAACTGCATTTTACCTCGTGATAAACAAAGCGGATAAAAAATTTCTTATGAGAAAAAATAATATGCATTGCGCTGATAGTGTTTTTAGAAAAGATTCATTTCAATGAGGAGACGCAGAGTTTCATTTTAAAAAATACAAAAAGACTTGATGTTTATTATTTTTCACAAGAAATTTTCTCAGCTCATTTTATTCTTCACATGGGATAAAATGCATTTTACCCATGCAATTTTCTAGGGAGGCTCGGAAGTCCGTTAAGAGGCCATCTCCTGGGGAAACACTGGAGTACCTCATATATAAACACAAGCCCACTTACAGTGGTAGGGCTGGGTAAGTACCAAATGCTATTTTTTTTGTTGTGCCTTGGTTTGGTTGTCCCTAGCATGCTCCTGCCCTCACGCTTTTCATCAACTATTTCATTCATGAATATAGGGTTACATGTCAAATATATTAATTTTTATATGAAAGCCCTTTGAGGTTGCTCGGGTTGGGAGCTTATAAGATCCTACGATAAATTCTCGTTAGAATCCTCAATTCTATAAAGGTGTTTCATTTCTTAATCTGTGTTATGAATGTCGGTTAAATTCAAAAAATATTTTCTTATAAAAATATATGGTTGTAACTATGATATACTTGACATTCATCTATATAATGGAATAAAGGATCCAAAAGTGAGATCTTATAAGTTCCTCTTAAAATAAAAAAAATAAAAAAAAAAGTAAAGATCTCCTAATTTGTTTTTAAGATTTTAACATGTTACTTCTACTATTAACCGTGTGAATTTCTAGTATCTTATAAGTGCTAGATCTTATTTTATCCAAAATGGGGCAGATTGGATTCCTTGTTCCAAATTGACATTTCATCTCATATTCCATACTCTTAAATATATGTCACGTACATTGCATTTATTACTATATATTTTTATAAAAAAATATTTAATACATGTGGCATGTATTTAAAACATAAAATAAGATATGAAATTTTACTTTGGAATAAAAGATCCAATTTGGACAAGGGTTGTCCAAAGTCTCCCAATTTGGATTCTCTGTTCCAAAACAAATTTCATTTTTTATTTCATTTAATGTATATATCATAAATGTATTAAATATGTTCTTGTAAAAAGACTTGATTGTAAATGGCATTCACTTGGTTCCATTTCTTGCCCTATTTGCAGGAGGGGATTTGATCAGGTTTACATTTTCAGCTAGTCTCTCTATACTTCAACTTCAAACATTAATGAATTGCGAGGCCCCAAGCTGTACAAATTAATGAAAGGTATCCAGTAGTTTCAGCCTTATTCTCTCTTGGAGGAAGATCGTGACAAAACTCTTCTCTTTTCACTTCCTTTGGACAATGAGAAAATAATTACGAAAAAAAAAATGCTAAGGAATGAAGCAAATGCTTAGTTATCTAGATTTTCTATTTATCATCATGATATAAAAAGAAAAAGGAAATATGTTTGAATAACTGTAATTTTAATTTAGGATTTATTTAACAGTAATAAGGTCAATTGCCATAAATCATTGAAAAGGCAAAAATACATAATTTATAATATCATTAAGTAATATGGTTAATTTACAATTATATATCGATGAGATGAATTATGTGATAGACTGTCACTTAAGATAATCTAATTTTTATTGAGAATACATGAAGTGTCAACGTCAAAATTTGCACATCTTTAGTGCAATATTTTATTTTTATTATGACAATTGCATAAAATAAGAGTTTTAAACTAAATGCATCAAGTTAGTTCGCATGACATATTTGATATTTGACGTAGAGTAAATATGACCCTTTTAATTTTGATGTAGGGGCAAAAATGGTGCTTCGTAATAAAATTCAATTAAATTACATTTTTATTAAAACAATTATTCAAAATACACTACCCATATTTTGACAAAAAAAATGCGTAAAGCGTAAGACAAACCAAAGAAAAAAAAAACACATTATGATAATTCTTTTTAGTATTTAAAAATGCTACAAAATATTTCTAAAAAATTATTCAATAAAATAGATTTATAAATTGTTTTGAAAAACACCATCCAAACATCGCCTTAAGGTTTCGAAGGTTTCATTTATTTATTTATTTATTTAATTTCACTAATTAAAGAGATAAAAGAAAAGAAAAAATTGAGAGCTTGTCCTGACCTAAGCACGTGATGATCACGTGACTGAGGTGTCGTTGGTTATCAAAATCAGCTCAAAGGCCCTAAAAGTTCCCATATAGCTGAGTGTGGCGGGAAATCGAGAGCCCTTTTGGGAGGGAAAAACCTTCCTCATTTCTCCGGTCCCGTTTGGTGGATCTGACCCGTTTCTGTCGGGCAAGGGATGGCTGAAATCGAAACCCTAGGTATTCTCGACGAGATTCAATCCATCGTCTCTGATAGGCTTCAAGTGGTAAACCCTCTAGTTCTCGATCTCTTTATTCGCCGTTTAATTGTATGATTGGAAGTCTTAACTTTCGGAGTTGGCGCTGCTGTGCTTAAATAGTAATCGGAAGCTTTGATTTTGCTGAAATATTTTGAAAAAAAAATATGTTCTCTATACAAGCTTAGCTTATTATGACTGAGAATCCTAATCACATGTATTTAATTAGGAATAGGAAAGATGAATTTAAGGGCATGCAGGTAATAATTAGATTAAATTACTTAATCACGTCATTGTTTCATTTTTTCGGTTCAGGTTTCCTATAAATGGCTGAGTCGAAATTTTTTGGTTTCCTCCAATGCTGCAAAAAGGTAAGAATCTCCTTGAGAATACATTACTTCATCTTTTTTCATACACTATCCATTTTTTGATGTGCTCAGATGAATTTTTGGTTATAGATTGCTACAAGATTTTGTCGAGAAGTATGGAAATGGGTTAGAAGTAATTTACTCTTTATCCGGTTGGTTGAAGAACGACCCCTCAACGTACCAGATAAAGCTCGTCTCCAAGCATAACCTTTCAGGTGATTATTCTGTAATCTAAGTGTGCTTTTATAAAACTCTAAGGTTTCATTAAATGTAAACTTGTAAACGGACTCCATCTTCCCATGTGTGCCCCACTACCACAAGATTGAGCGCATAAGTTAATCACTGACATTTTTTCTGCTTGGGCTTCCCTGATTACTGGTTTTACTTTGTTCCGTGCCTTTGCTTTTCATTTATATTGTATTTGAGTATGTGCTCATCTCAGTTCGGTCAAATATGGACTTTCAAAAGGATAATGTGTTTATCGTAAATGGTGATTTTAGTTTTCATACATATGCACGAGGTGGTTAGTCTTAGTAAGTTGTTTGGATTGGTCTTGTATATTTGTATGGAAAAACCTATGAGCTGAAGTTTTAAGTTTAAGCTTGCATATTTGTATGCAACACTTTATAACCTGAAGTTTTAAGTTTAAGCAGCAAACTGGGTCATTTTTGGGTCTAGTGAAAAAATAGGACTTCTACTAGTTAAGCATACAAGTAAGATCGAACTCATCGGTGATTCCATTATTATGGTGGTGCCCTTAAATCTGTATGACTTACGTGAGTGGAGCCCATCGCAGTGTTGCTACCAATTTGTTTCTTGATGAATGCTGTGGCCTCTCTTGGTGTAATTGGATTCGGTGGGATCCCAAAAACATAAATAAGAGAAGGGAAGTAATATGCAAAGAAATCTTGAATTTTTGGAGCTCTATTTATTGCACCTATGGGCATAGTACTATTTTCAACATAGTTATTCAAAAATAAGAACAAGGAACAGAACATCCTACATTTGGACACTGTTCCTAGATTTCAATTCTGTTTGGACTTCAAATGCCTTTTTTTAAAATTTGCTTATGAAATAATAATCTTTTTATTCTGCAATTGTGACTTTGAGCAGACCCTTCTATATCTCTCCAAGTTGGATATATGTGTTTGAGAATTCATATAGAAGTTGATGGTGACAACAAAGTTGTGTCCCTCGTGTGATTATTGGTTACTTCATTGAGTTTGAAGGAATAATGCTGGAGGAAATAAGAGGGATCGAATCTCTGCTGTCTGACACTTCTGTTTCCAAATGTGCAGATGCAAAGGAAGAATTTGATGGAAATTGCTCCGTTCAAATTTACAGTGTACAGGCCTGCCTTCCTAAGGATCCTGCAACCCTCTGGAATCATGAGTTTGTTCAAGCTGAAGATCTTTTCAAGCAGCCATTGACAGTTGATAATTGTTTGAGAGATAATAGGTTCAATACCTGTTCTCATCTTCTCTGTTTTGAGCAATTAGATTTTTGCTATGTGAAATGTAAATCTCGGTGCTGTCTGTAGCTTGGTTTTCTTTCATAAGTTTGGTATGTATACATACACTCATGCAAAACCTCATTTTACTCTAATTTTACTGATAATTTCTTTTAGGTTTTGTGGAGTTTCAAATTCATTTGTTAAGAGAACTGTTGGTGAAACACCTTTGAGCACTGGAACCTCACAGGTGAAGACCACAGGAGTTTCAGGGTTGTCTAAAAGTTATTCTGCTCAAACTACAGCAATTCCACAGACTTTGCAGAAAAAAGTTCAGCTGTCAAGTCCTAATGCTGGGGTGCAATCTTCTGGCCTTGCAAAAACTGTAAAATCTGAGAGTCATGTAAAACTAGATAGAGAACAGGGAACCCAACTTAATGCAGATAAAGAAAAAGTCCCCCAATTGCTTCCTAACAACAAAAAGAGCCAAGGTGACAAAAACTCTTCTGGAACTGGAGGTGCATTGGCTAGCATGTGGGGTCGTGCATCTGCAAAGTCTAAACCTGATGCTCCCTTGCCTCAGGGCAACAACTCCAGGCAAAACTCTGCCGGTTAACACCTTCTCTTTTATCCCCTTGACTCAGATATTTTAAAATTTCTTGGTTTTATTTTGTAAAGATAACCCAAAAATAAATAGTTATGTTTGCTGATTGTTTCCTTTCATCTAAAATTCATTGTTTGGTCTGGAATCAGCTAGTGCAGAAGCTCAAATTTGTGCTCGTGAATCAGTAGAATATGGGAGCAGTGATGAAGATGGCCAAGATTTCAACATGAAGAGAACTTCTAATGGTGAAGGCAGTAGAAAGAGGAGAGTTGTACTCGATTACTCAGATGAGGAAGATGAATGCAAAGATGCAGTAAGTCTAGCGTCACCTGATCCTCCCCAAAAATCTACTATCTGTTCGAATACTCTAGGACTGGAGTGCAACTTAAGTTTTGAGGAGAAGGAAAACAAACCAAAGGTTAAGGAAGTGAAAGAAGCAGGTGAAAATGCTGACCAACATCTCGGAGAAAAAGTTTCAGCCACAAGCAAATGCAAGAAGGCTGAATCTGCGACTTCTGGGACGATCCTAAGCCATGTTTCTGAAACAGATGCTATCATGAAAGATCAAGTGGCTGATGCTGGGCCTAAAAGAAGAAAGGTGTTGAAGACACGGATGGATGAGCGGGGAAGAGAAGGTACTACTGCAATTTTCTCAGGGATACTTCTTTCAATGATTAGTCTTGTTTCATTGTTAATGTGCTTTGTAAATTAATTAGCCTGATTTGTCCATACCTGTGGCTCAGTTTCCGAGGTTGTCTGGGAAGGTGAGGAGCCAGACACAAAATGTGATAACAATTTAACCAAAATTGCTGGGAATACAGTGAACAATGCCGTTAACAGGTTGGATGCATATGTGCTTGACTGGTTTATTTATGCCTTAAATGCTATGTTTAGCGTTTATAGATCAAATATTGGTGCATTGCTGAGAGAAAAGCCATTTGTATCTGCAATTATTTAGGCTGTTATGCTAATTATGACCAAATTAAGTTCATCTAACACAGAGATGTGATTAAACGTACACCCTTTTTGTTTGTGAACGATTTGATAATGTGAACCTTTAGAAATAGATCAGTGACTGGTTGAGATTCCTTCTTTTCAATCGGTTAACTGGTTGCTGGACTCTTTTACCCAGCTTCCCACAAAAAGTCTAAACAGTAGCGGGCACACAGACACATATGGTCACAGGAGTCTGCAATAGAAAAAGTTCTTTCTTTGCCGTGGTGGGAGCGCAAACTACAACTGTTCTGTACTCTGGAGGGCCATGATATGATTTAGAATGCAGGATTCGTGCAATAAGGTGTATGAAAGAAACTGTACTCATGATCTATAAGCAAAAAGTATCTAATGATCAACGTTGAGAAGCTGGAAAATTATTCATTATGCCTAGATCATCCTGGGGAAAAGAGCGGAGTATCAGATGTTAGATGTGAAAGGGAATATGGGCTATCTGACATGGTTTGCATCCAATTTTTTAGCCGATCCTGATATCTGATGTTACATCTGATTTCTGAAACAAACTATGCCAAATGCTGGCATCCAGTCGTTTAGCCCGTTCCTGGAATAATTTTTAATTTCTTGCGTTTCCTATACTATATGCTTCAAAGTCCTGCTGCCTTCAAGTTTTTGAATTCCATTGTAAGATTATAGTTTTTTTAGCTTTTTTCCTTTATTTTATTTGTTTTTTGATTGTTTTCCTTGATACTGACTGATTTCGCCATATTGACTACGATATTAGGCCACCAGTGGCTAGGAAGTCACCTGCAGTGGGAAACCCTGCTCCCGCAAATCAATCAGGGAAAGCTGGAAATAAAAAAGCAGGAAATAAAGATCCTAAGCAAGGGAATATCCTCGCATTTTTCAAGAAGGTTTGATGAAATGATTCACTACATCTAGCTAAACTTCCTGGTTGATTTTGTAAAAGCATCTTAAATCATGTAAGTAGGAGTTCTGATATCTTTTTTTTTTTTTCCTTTAAAGTAGCCTTCTCGTTGTCATAGATGGTTGGACTTGAGTGATTGTAGTGACTGTCACCTGGAAATATATCAAGTTTTGGCTTTTATCTTATCGAGGAGCACACATGTTCTCAGGATTCTCAAGTCTATAATCTTCTATATCACATTTCAACAAATTAGCTTGATGTCTACTCTCCTTCCCTCTATCATTGAAACCTGAACATTAAATTTACTGACTTGGACAAGTACTCTACAAACTTGTAGCATGCAACAATCAAAACCCCCTGTTGGTGCTGTCACTAACATGAACATTATCTCATTCTAATATTATGTTCCTGTGTAGTCTCTGGCTAGATTTGTTGAAACAGAACACAAGTTGTATTGCATTGAGAATTATTGTTCGATAACATTACATCTTTCAGAAACCGAATAACGGACCATACACTGTATCATCCATGACTGTTTCTTCTGTGCTGAAAATGATTCAAGAAACTCTGGGGATGGAAAATTTTCAGAGTTGTGAACGAATATCCCTTGCATGTTTTGTATCAGGTGTTGCTGTTTGACTGTTTCAATTATCTTGTATCAAGTTTTGTGGCTCGCTCAAAACGTACTTTGGTAACTCATATCTTGCACCTGTGCCATAGATGATTTAGGGTCAATCTAAATCAGATGAATTTAAGATACCATCCATGTCTGGCTGAAAATAAAGGGAAGAAAGTATGAGAAACATTTACAGGCAAGAAAGTAAGATATGGGGGATAAGACCCATTTCTAAGATACCTCTTTCATCGAAGCACAGTGTTAAATCAGCATTTTGAACAATGATCCCAGCACTATCTACGATTGTCTGAGCAAGTGTTTCATCACTTTCTGCTGCTGCTCTGAGTGCATCCCAAATTTCTATCGAGATATAAAAAGAATAAAATCAAGATTTCTATTTTGATGTAACACTCTCTGTGGTTTGGGAAATTATAAAAAGTCTAGTTAATTCAATTGACAAAATATTTAATGTAGCATGTGTAACATGACAATATATCCCGAAGAAGCTGAGCACGTTAGACTAAGATGTGACTGTTTCTAATGTTTTAGTTCATGAGGCTAAACTGTAATATTATACAAATTCCGTTAGGTTCTCCGTTAATTGGAATAAGTTTAGATGTGTGTTGAGGTATTTATCCCTAAAACGAAAAAGGATCTAGGAGCTGTCTCCTGTATGTGTAAATCTTTTACCTTTTCTACCACCATAATGAGGAGCAGTGTCCCAGAACTCTTCTCTCAGCTGATACAGCTGACTTTTTGTAATTGGCTGTGGATGTTTCCAAGCTTTTGGCTTTCTTATCTTTTTAACAGTTCCTGTGAAGACACAATAACATCACTTCATCAGTGCCACTGAGTCGTATTACAATCGCATGCAAATCTCGAAGTGCAGAGATAACATGATGATTCGAGTTCTCTCACCCTCAGCTTTCGTCTGTGAGGATCCGGCGCACCCCATGTTGCGTATCTGCATACAGTAAAGTCGAGTCGAGTTAGAGATGATGTTCAGTAAGATTTACAATAACGAAAGATGTACTAACACAAGTTAAGATTTATAGTAATGATATGGTAAGGAAAGAAAACACTTCTTTTTGGAGTTCACCCTTTTAGTGTTAAAAGAATTATGTCCTTTTGAAATTTAAGAGAGTTTATGGAAGATAAAGAAAGAAGACCTGCCTGTCACTATGTTAGGCTGATATCTCTGGTTATGGTGCTCCATGTGCATGGATGTGCATAAATTTTGATGGGGCTCTTCAAAGATTTTCAGTAACTGGAAAATGCTGTCCACAAGTAGGAAACATCTTAAACTTGAAAAGAAGACTAGGAAAAACAAAAAAGTTAAAGTACTTGGCTGTCTTTCATTTCTCGTGATGACAGTTGCCAAGGTTATCGGTTGAATTTTGATTGCCGTGAGCTATCTCTTTATCAAGTTTGTGAACTATCCAATTGTAAGAAAGCAAATTGTTATTACTGATGCTCAAATTTGTAACAGACAAGATATTTCGTTGGAATACAAGAAGAAACATAGGTTGTCATTTAATACGTGAAGTAAGTACCTTAACACCCTTTGACATTCTGCGCAAGTAACAAAACATTTCTGAGTTAGATATTTACTATTCACCTTCTACCTTAGTTCGATTGACATATATTTACAATTACGCTCCCTGAAAATCATGAAATATTACAAGTAAATTTCTAAATAAGAGGGTGTAGTTGAAATTATCTATCAACTCAGAGCGTAATTGTAATTATCCGTCAATTGAACTAGTTCAAGAGTAAGCAGAGTAATGATAAATAGTCATACCTCAAGAAGTCTTCTGATGATTATGCCAAATCTCGAGGGTATTGAGGTAATATCTCTTAATACATGGATTGAGAATTCATGTAATGAAATGAAAAATGAAATATGAATTAGGATAAAGAATCTTAACAATAGCAATGAATAGTTTTGTCATGAAACAAGCCTCAATATAAGAGATAACACCTGAAAAATAGAAACAACGGATAAACTGTTTCAAAATCCTTGAAGCCTACAAAACTGATCTCATCATCATAGTTAGTAAAAAATGGGACGGAAAAAATATAGTACTTATTACGTACGAGTATAATATATATTTTTCATAAAAGATACGTTGAATTATTCGGCAAAAATTACGGATTCATTTATATTACGGCACATGAAAGATACGAGTATATTACGCATAATTAGAAAAAGTACGAAATAAAAAATAGGGCAAATATAATACAATCATAGCATTTGTAATGTTTTTTTTTTACTCATGTTTAGTCTTTTGTTAATAAATTTCTTGCATGAAGCAAATTTTCCTTTAAAATATATAGTTTTGTAAATAAGGTACATTAATGCATATTTTAGTAAGCTTATATGAATAGCAATATGAGAATTAAAATATGAAATTATGAACAACCAACTTATTTATGTAGTTACTTTAAAAAAAAAACATTAATATAATGTTTTAAATGAAATATATTAATTAACACATATATATTCTTTTTTTTTTTTTTTAAGATTTTGAGTGATTGTTTGTTTAATTTTGGCATATCCAAGTTTGTGGGCACTTTAAGGATTTAAAAGGTCATAATTTTCAGAGTTGGAAGTAATTAAATAGTGATTGGATAGTTAATGTACTTTGGAAATTGCAAAAGTTATGTAAAATAAAATTAAAAATTAAAAAATATATGTTTTACGGATACGTACGGATATATATATCAAATATATGTTTATTGTATAAAATAAGTATATTTTTCCGTATCATTGAGTTAGATACGAGAACGGACCATTTTTTTGAAAAATACATACGGAAAAATATTATACTTGTACGATACGCATTTCTACTAATTATGATCATCATCACTTGCATATAATGCCAAAAACATCAGATTTTCTTGAATCCACTATTTTAAGACCCTCGATTCCTACAAAACCGAGATGATGGCTCACACATAATGCCAATAACATCAATTTTTCCTGAATCGAATGTAGTATAAACTAAGCGCCGACATACATGAAGTAAGACTCCGATGATTGATAATGTTCAGACAGATGATTTACAAATTGTACCTGTCAAAATTACTAAACATATCCACTAGAGATACAATAACTTTGAAATATTTGACCCGGTTACAATGCAAGCAGGCAGAAAACCAACGAGTTCTTGCCCATACATTGATTCACAATCCTGATTGCTCAATGCAATGCTCAAAAAGTAGTTACGTATATGGAAAATGGACGACAAAATACGGCTAACAATTGTGCTGCAGGACTAATCAAAGCGATATGAATCATTGTATTTGCTCCTGAAGTAAGGGTCATACTTTGCATTGTCATAGCCGGTTGCCTTTGTTTCACTTGGCTTCGACTCCAGAACTGATGATGCACCAAAAGTCGCATCTCCACTTTTCTCTTGTTGGCGATGCTTTGATCTTTCTTTCTGGCTATTGGACCTCACTTGTCCATACTGAGGAACCTCACCTGATCCATAAAATTCAGCGTATTCTTGTCTTCTGGACGATCTGTGTTTGCTCAATAAAGAGGGATCTCTTAAGCTGGTTGATCTAACTTTAGGAGGTTTCGCTTCTGGGAATCTCTCGTTGGGCATCGGGTCAATGTGGGCCTGCCTGGTTTCGGAAAGGGGAGCAGGAGTCCTCTGCTTTGAAGCTGAAGAAGGATCAGCTTCATCTTGAGGCATAATGAGAGAATCTTTGAGTGGAGCAAGGCCTTTTTTTGAATTCTTCTTATGCGAGGGATTGAATTGAGCAAAGACTCCGCCTAACGCTTCAAATGAAAGCGTGGCAAGGTTCCATATCAGTTGTCCTACTGATGGCCATGCAGGTTCTTGCTCATCCTTCACAGTCGAATCAATGAGAGTTGCTGTCTCGTTGCTTACGGATTGATCCTCAAGTTCAGAATGCTCTTGCTGCAGTTGTATATAATCGAATATCCAGATAACCATCAATGGCAGATCAAAGCAGCGGAAACTAGTTTCCTCACTCCATTTCTTTGAACACTCAGACAATGGGAAGGGTCGAAATTTTCACAAACCATAATTTGTAAAATTTTGCAGCTATTTACTACATTATAGACTTTATCCACTCCATGAGGTGGATGAATACATAGAGTTAAAACACTAGCTAGAGAGAACTATAGCGTTGGAGAACGTACCGCCTTGGAGTAAAAAGAGGAACCGAGTCCTTGCTGAAGCATGCAAGAAGCGTACCCAATTACGATAGCACCGGCAACCATAAGAAGATCTGACTAAAAGTTTGGATTATTAGACCAACTACTGATTATCAGCTTATTTTTTGAAATGGGAGTGGTAAATATACAACAACAGCAATCACAACAAACATTCTTCCCACTATTTCTCATTTTCGTTTAAGGTTCTATTCGACCCAAAGTACTTCCCTTTGACACAAATATCCTCTCATGATGATAAAACTAAAACTTAGGTATCGTTGTAAATACTCAGAGTAACATTTGGTTAAAAAGAATGTTCATATCACATGAACTTGTTGTCTACGGCAAATATGACAACAGAATCCAATGGATGAAACATTATCTCATGCATGATAGTCTTTCTCGTCCCACTTCAGCTGAAAAATAGATTACATATGTAAATGCCTATCTAAGCAAAAAGCATGTAAAGCTTATACGTATCAAGCATTTTAGCGGCAAAGATGCTGGACCTTCAACAACATGCATAATCACAAATGCTTGAGACGATCAACGAACCTGTACGCGAAACAGAGCTGTTCTCAAAATTACAATCCTCTTTAGATAGAGCTATTTGGCGAAGAGCTGCATTGCCTCTGTCAATAACTAACAACGAACAAGTTGGTCTAACATATATGACGTCAAAATCACTCGAGAATTTTGCATCTTCACTTGGGCCATCTCTGTATCCCGCAACATTTGATTTTCCTCCAGCAATAGTTGTCACACCTGTAGTTAACATCCCAGCTTACATTATTTTTTGTAACAAGCTAAAATTTTACAGCATTTAGCGTACATTGAGCTACATCAACAATGCAAAAACCTGCTTCTCCAATCTTTCTAATGGCAAGATTTGATGTATCGGCAACATAAACATTCCCTGTATCATCCATGGTAACCCCTTTTGGATGATTAAAACGAGCATCACTCGGTTTTCCATCCACATGGCCTTTATGACCCTGAAATGATCCTGCGACCAATCTTGCCCTGCTATCTACATATCACAATATTGATCCATGAATTAAAGCCAAAAATCGGATAAAATATGACATATCTGCAACATCTTATGAAATGAATTCTTTGGCTCAAGAATGATCACCAGTTCAACTATCTGTAGAAAACTAAGATATGATTTTCCCAATTCATCTGTTCCATATGTTACTCAGATACCGCAACATAAAAAATCAAGTCCCAGTTTTCAATCTTGGATAGCTAAAAAGATGATTAACGAGTGAAAGCAAATTTAAAGAAAAACCTCACATTGCGATATTGGGGGAGTGATTCGAACAATGTTGCTATTAACAGCATCTACAGCAAAAAGCTCTCCATCTCGCGAGACACGAATAGAGTAGGGCACAACCCCGAGTTCATTCCCTCCAACAACAGTCTCGACTAGATATCCATCTTCAAATTGAAGCACATTCCCATCTGCAACAACAGCGATCTATCAACACACATAAATACAAGCAGAGCTATTTTGATTTTTTCACCAACATTTTTACAGAAAAAGTTGGATCCTACAAATTGGAATTCAAACAAGCCCTGTGGATTAGAATAAGCTTCTCAACTTATCAGCATGTGTCCCATTATCTAGCAAACAGAGATATTCAAATAATAGAATAATCCAAAGACCAAGAACCAAACATCAAAAACTAGTAAATAAAGAAAATTAACTAGGTGGGATGCACCTGATTGGTGGGGTGTTTTGGAGGACCTAGTCCATTTGACAAGAGAGGCCAAGCGCTTTATCAATGGCGCTGAATCATATTTTCAGAAAGAAACAACAAAAATAAGTAAATAAATTCAAGAAGCAAGTAGATATAAACTTCTAAAGAAAAACAACCAAACCCGTTTAACAAAGACGTAAAATTCTCATCAGGAATTGCATAAAATCTTACCCATTCTGGGTTTTTTTTTTTACTGTTTCAGCACACAAACATTATCCCATTCAAAGAAAAAGTAATAATATAGAATTACCAGCGGGTGCACCTTGAACTTCAAACTTAATCACGCAGGCGATTAAGGGGACTAGCAGAACGAGAAAGAAGAGGGCGGACCTCATGCCTTAAACCTTTCCCACCCAAAAGTTCAAGCTGAAAAACGGCTTTTGTGCGGATCAGAGAAAAGCTGAAGTCAGGAAGGAGAGTGTTGTAGCTTTTTTCACGTAAAGGGAACACGAAAAATGGAGTCCAGAAGCATAGATTTAAGCACACATTGATTATGCTTCTAGCTTAAAACCCAAAACCAGTTGAAAAATTGTACTAGCTGTAAGCAGCTTTTTCACACTGCTATAAGTTTTTACGGTAGCTTTTTCTAAAGATTTTGTAAATTCCATCGCAGAAAAGTGCATCTTTCGAGGATTATGGAAAATCCAAATCAGTACCGTGGGGTCACTGCTGCTGCTGCCAGCTTTTGCTGATTAAAAGAAAAAAATGAAAAAAAAGGGCGCCATAGCTAATAAGCTGATTCCGTACGTGTGAACAAGGCGCAACGGTGCGCAATGCACCTTTAGGCTTTAGCGGCACACGTCGATGAATGACTCGATAATTCTTTTCGGCTCATTTACTTTTATAGATAAGAGATAAAATGTTTGATAGATAAAGTATGTGATTAAATATGGGATATAATTATTTCATAATATTAACATTAGGTTTAATTTGTACGATTGTTTGATTGATATAATCAAGACAATGTTTTACTTGATTGATAAGTTTATTATGATAAAAGTAAATTTACTTGTATACCCTCTTCATATGGCTAGATGAAGAATGAAAATTTAGTTAATTAAAATTGTTGAATAAGGAAATTTTATTAGTTACAATGTCAATTTAATAATTATATTTACTAAATAAGGAAATTTTATTAGTTATAATGTCAATTACATAATAAAATAAATAAAAATTGCATAATTGCATAAAGAGGATATTAATTACAAGATAAAAATTCCTATTAATAATATAATTGCATAAAATAGAAAATTTTATTAATTATATAAAATTTCATTATTAATTACTAATCTGATAAGGAAGGAAAGAGGAAATAAATTTGAGGGATATTTTTGTAATTGGAAGAAAAAGACAAAAAGTTGTCCATGAGCTTTTTTTTTTTTTGATTAGTAAGGAAAGTTATCCATGAGCTTGATACCATATCACACCGACTTGGGCTCGACAGCATATCAAGAAAAATGAGGAAGTTATACCGGGCCAACTCTAAATCAAGGGCTCAGCGGGATTTGTTATCGATCAAGTAAATAATTTATTAGCCCAAACAATTTCATTTATCCAGCCCAATTCTTAAAAGTAAATGGGCCCTTCTTGGATAGTTTTGGCCCGGATAACTCACACTCGTTGATGTATTTTTCAGACTGAGTGACATTCACTATTTTTTCTCACCCATTTGTCTATATTATTATTGCACGTTTCACTAGTCATCTGCCTGTGTGATCTTGGTTGAAATATAAATATTATAATATTTTATTATTTAACTCGAAACCAATTCAATAAATCTCAAAGCAAGCTTAACTTAAAAGTTATTGTGTAGGGCACATAAATCAACTAACCCATCAATTCACAATACATAACCAAACTCATTTCAATTTGTAATTATTTAAAAAAAAAAAAAATCTGATAAATCTATATCATTTTATTTTCAGTAAAAAACTTTAAAAGATATTTTATCATCAACTATTACTTATGAATTTATTAGAAGATCGTGTTTTTGGATTAATGGGTTACCCAATAATATTTCCGTATTTATCAAATTTCCTGAAACTTAATCCAAATCCACTCATAATTTTCGTGTAGCTTATTTGGTCAATTTGATATCAAACAAATCTAATAACTCTCAACTCAGATCCAATGATATTGTGATGGTTCATATCGTGTAGACATGTTGTGTTGTGTATGAGCTAGCTTTTGGTTGGTTTGGTCCAAAGTTCATTTTCAGTATTATATCAAAGTTAGGCTCATCCCTGATTTTGGGTTACCTAAAGTACGGTCACCCATTTTGTATTACCCTATGTTGAAATTTCAGTCCGAGGCATGCAGAGTGTGTACCAGAATCCCATATTATTTAAGAAATAGATTGTATCTTTTTATATGGTATTGAGCAATTCTTGCATTTTGAGCTAGTTTTAAGATCAATTAGGCACAATATCCATTTTCAATACGATATCAGGCTATACCCTTCCCTAGTATTGCGCTATCCAATTTTGGGCAATCGTTTCGTGCTCTTTCACACTTCAATTGTCCGCTAGTTCAGGAGTGAAGAATGCCAAGATAATATAAAGTGATCACTGGCCATAAATTTAATTAATGTAGGATTCTAACATGTACTAATACTGACACCATGACATGGATATTATGTAATATAAATAGGACTTATTATACTTTGCATCTAAAAAAATTAAAAAGTTGTACTTTACTCCTAAGAACTTTTAATATGTAATCACCCCCTCCCTCTTCTCCATGAATAAAAAGTTTTAATGCACAAAGCCCTAAGGGGACGAGGTTAAATTTCTAGTCATTTTTAACCGCTAGGTTACAAGCATGTGTATCGCAAAAAGCATATAATGCAAGTGTTTGTAATTGGGCAACAAAAACAATGTTGGGTAGAATGCACACACTTGTAGTCCGATAATAAAAAATAGTTGAAAATTTGACCACACAACATTGTACAATTAACTTTTTTTTTTTAATCCTTGAGAGCACGATTGTATATCAAAAATTTCGGAAGGTAAAATGCAACTTTTTAATTTTTTTTGGGGACAAAATGCAATAAGTCTTATAAAATATAATAAAATTCTTAAAATAATAAGATGTGACAATTTATATTTCTAAAAACAAAAATGTATCAAAATTATTATAAAATAACTAAATAATAAGGAGACAATTCTTATTTCTTGACAATCGTTAAAATGCTTCTTTCATACTTCTATTTATATGTTTTTTTTCGTAGAAGTTAGAACACGGTTTTTTATTCTCATTAGGACTGTATGGCCTATGCAATTCTGAAGGTGTAAAGAGTATGTGTAAGATTTAGTTCAAAAATCCTTTCATTATGGGTGTGATATGTTGTGTCCTAAAAGAAATTAACGGAAATTAAGTAACAGAATGGAGATGAGAAATTAGAAGAAGTGAGATGAGAGAATTAGAATTTTCATTTGACTATTACTTGCAAGGTAATTCTTTAATTTCAGTATTTATAGACTTCCACACTTCGTCATGATTAAACTTAGCAGAAGAGATTGAAGGAAAATGTGATGCTCAGCAGCTAATTCCTGTGGTGCACTTGTCAGAGTTGGTTATAACCATCAGTCCATCATCACCGTTTATTTCCTCTTTTTATCAACGGCTTGGATTAAACTTTCATTAATCTCAGCTTTGGTTGCAACAACACCGTTTCCAATTCCTCTCCTTTTAATCCAATGCTTGTGACGCTTCCCCATCTAACGGTCACCTTTAAATGTTTTCATTAGCTGTTATGCTCCTAACATGATATCGTTGAATGATGTACATACGGTATATTGAATTTATAACAAAAATCCCTTTCTTTCTTTTTTTCTTTCTTTCTTTCCCTCTCCTTCTTCATTTTTTCGGATTTTTTCATCCTTGACCAGGCCGCTGATAATTACAAAGTCAAAATTGCACGCATCAGACCCCACCTGCTACACGTGTTTTCGTATTATTGGCTAAAGGACAATGTCCACATCATCGTCTCTCACACCCAAAGACTCTCTCCCGTGCCCATAACATAAAGAAAAAATATATTGAAAAATAAATAGCCTGCAGAATTAGATCTCTCAATTTCCGATTTTTCGGTTCTGGTTCTCTTGTTTCTCTCTTTTGTTTTCCAGATCATTCAAACATTTTCAGATCTGTTAGGTAATGCGATTATTTTTTCTTTTGTTAATTTTAGTGTTCGTTTACTTTTAGCATTAAATTAAGTGTATTTTTTAGTTGTAATTTAATTTGATTTTGTTAGATCCCGTGTTGATTTTTAGCTGCGTTTAGCTTGTTAGATTTTGACTAAAGAAGAAACTTTGCAATAGATCTTAGTTGGAATCACAGATCTGCCGTCGATTTTCTCTCATTTTACGTTAAATCATTTAGCTTTGGATTTTCTTGTGGTATCGCTTTCTTTACAGTTCAAATGAATTATCGTTACCCTACGTCGATGTGAATTGATATCTGATCTGGGTCGATACCCGGGTGGGTTTTTATCATAATGAGTTGGAGACTTGTTATGTTTTATGGAGTAGTTCTTTGTTTTGGATGACTAATTAATATGTTAAAAATACGAGCTTTGTGGTTTAATCATGTCGCAGCTTGCTCGCCCTGGAAGTTTTTATGAATATGTTTTATGGAGTAGGTCTTTATTCTGGATGGCGAATTAATATGTAAAATACACGAGCTTTGTGGTTTAATCATGTTGCAGCTTGCACGCCCTGGAAGTTTTATGAATGAGAAGACAACATGTCTTGTGCTTCAGTCCCTTTGAATAAATATGGTTGACTAGCAACCCAAATTGATTATGTTGGGAAACTATGAGAACAGATTTGGAACTTTTACTAGTTGCGTGTGGATAAGTTTCTGGATATATGAGAGCTATTATTGACAATATGAATTTATTCTGCTAAGTTTCAGTTTTTGATGTGCATCAGCATTTTAGTCGTCTGGCCTTCACTGTATTTGTATGTTTAAATTGTTGATTGATACTGATGAAGGATTTTGCTGTGCATTTTCTTTCCTCTTTTTTGTTTTCTTTCTTCTTCTTTTTTTTTTTCCCTTGAAATAGTTTAATCAACAAAAATGGGAGGTGGATTTAGAGTGCTTCATCTAGTTCGGCCCTTTCTTTCATTTCTGCCTGAGGTTCAGACAGCAGACAGGAAAGTTCCATTCAGAGAGAAGGTTATATACACTGTGATATCCCTGTTCATTTTCCTGGTCTGCAGTCAGCTGCCATTGTATGGCATACACTCCACAACAGGAGCAGATCCATTCTACTGGATGCGTGTGATTCTTGCCTCAAACAGGGGCACAGTGATGGAGCTTGGAATCACCCCAATAGTGACATCTGGACTGGTTATGCAACTTTTAGCAGGTTCAAAGATAATTGAAGTTGATAACAATGTGCGAGAGGATCGAGCCCTTCTGTAAGTGTAACAAGAGGCATTTCATGTTCATTCTGGGTTTTGATCATTTAGTATAAACTGAGTGAATGACAAAGGATGGTGTCTGGCTGGTGAATTATGTTCTACTCTTTAATATTTTTACCGATGGTGTTTGATAATCTATAAGCCAAATTGTACTTTTTAAGCACCTTTGTGAAATTGTGAAGATAATTTAACTAAAGTATATTTGAATTCGTAATGGTGAAAATTACCGGGATTGCGTTGCTTAAGAATTCCTGAGAGTTCTATTTGTGCTTGTATCTTTTCCATTTCAAACTACTTAGGGAGAACGGTGTAATGCGGTCATACATTTTGCCATGTGTCCGAGTTATTTCTTAGGGATTGTGTGCGTGCCTATCCTCTATGGTGCTCGAATATTTCAGATGTTTCGGTTAACCAACATATGCACTGTTTCTTTATACTGCACAATGGTTTTTATTTTACTGTCTTCTTAATCATGATTTTCCTCTCTTTACCAGAAATGGTGCACAGAAGTTGTTAGGCATCTTGATAGCAGTTGGTGAGGCTGTTGCATATGTTCTTTCAGGAATGTATGGCAGCGTTGGCCAACTTGGAGTTGGGAATGCAATCCTTATTATTCTGCAACTCTGCTTTGCCGGCATTATTGTAATTTGCCTGGATGAACTTTTGCAGAAAGGATATGGTCTGGGCTCTGGTATTTCACTCTTCATTGCAACCAATATTTGGTAAGGGATGATTGGTTTATTTATTCTGGAATCATTTAGTTTGGACAAGAGTAAGGGTATTTACCTCTTGAGGCTTTTCTCATTAACAGTGAAAACATCATCTGGAAAGCATTCAGTCCAACTACTATAAACAGTGGCCGTGGAGCTGAATTTGAAGGTGCTGTTATTGCTCTATTCCATTTGTTGATAACCCGGACGGACAAGGTCCGTGCCTTGAGAGAGGCATTCTACCGGCAGAATCTCCCCAATGTTACAAATTTGCTTGCCACTGTCTTGATCTTCCTTATCGTCATTTACTTCCAAGGATTCCGTGTGGTTTTGCCCGTCAGGTCAAAGAATGCCCGTGGGCAACAGGGTTCTTACCCAATTAAATTGTTCTACACTTCCAATATGCCCATTATTTTACAGTCTGCTCTTGTATCCAATCTTTATTTTATTTCCCAGGTAATAAACTTTTCTGGTTTCATTTAGTTGGGGAGATGTTTCTTATTTTTTCTTAAGTAATGCGGTAAGCTAATGTCCTTTGTGTTTCCACAGTTGCTTTATAGGAGATACAGTGGAAATTTTCTTGTGAACCTTTTGGGGAAGTGGAAGGAATCTGAATATTCCGGTCAATCTGTCCCTGTTGGTGGTCTTGCTTATTATATAACTGCACCATCAAGGTAATTAAGATTCTTTACTTGTTTCTGTTTCTATGTTGATGAGCTTAAATATAGTTTCTTTTATTAATTTTATTACATAAAACTACTCAATCTGAACTTCAACTCTGTTGTTTTGCCAGCTTGTCAGATATAATAGCCAATCCTTTCCATGGACTATTTTATATTGTGTTTATGCTGTCAGCATGTGCTTTATTCTCAAAAACATGGATTGAGGTCTCAGGATCGTCGGCTAAAGATGTGGCTAAGCAGCTGAAGGTATGTTTGTGCATATCTAATGGTTTATTCTCTCTATTAAGTTTTTATATATAGGCCATTGATTATCTTTAAGACGTTTATTGATTTGCCTCAGAAATGAAATATATGTTCGGATGGTTGGAGGGAAGTTAGATGTCCAATTTCTCCCCTTAGCTTTTTAAGCTCATATGAGATAAATAGATCCTTTATCGAAAATGGCTGTGATGCCTTTTCAAAACATTGGAAAAAGACTAAAGTCTGATGTGATTACTCTTCTGGTCTCTCCAAAAAATGGCACTATTGTTAAACTAATATGCAATTAAATGCTCCGATAATTTGGTCTTTGGCCTATATATGGGTCTTTTTAGCATATTCTGAATGAATTGTTCTATGAATACTGTCATCTAATATTAATGTAAATATATCTTAGTTTGATGCTTCCTTTTGGTTTGTATGGTAATGTGAATCTTACGAGGTTATGCTAGGTAATAACCGTTGTCATTTATTTAAGGGGTTTTCAAGAATGAAATTTACAGTGTTGCATCCATTTTGCATCATATCAAAGCTCACAAAAAATTGCCTAAACTCTGAATGTCCGTATCTATACAAAATCCATTCATCATTATGAATGTTTTGGTTTGATGGAATTCTTAGGACATGTCTTTTTAGTCAGCTAACATTAAAAGGTCGATAACTAGTGTTGCAACTAAAGCACGCAGTGACCCAATTAACCAACTTGGTTTGTGAAAACAAAAAACAGCCAAAAAAAAAAAAGTTCAAATTAGCTGAGTAGAGATCTCTTGCCTATATGTGCCTTCATTGAGTTGTTGCTTCCTCCTCTATCGTTGTTTGCCAACAATTGCCATTGAAGAGAAATCTCTATTGTAGTTGGATATTGCATGTTTCCCTGATACAATTGAGAAATCAATAGTGTGAATATGTAAGAATTCTCTTCATATAGGATTTCCACTCCACCCACAAGCATGAAACATCATTTTGTCTGTGGAGTCATCCAATTTCTCATAGCATCTCCATATGAAACTTTTGGTGGTGTTGCAGAAATGGAGTGGATAGATGATTCTATTTGATGATATATACAATTTATAGTCGAAAAGGGCCATTGGAACTTAGTTTTAAGCCATCTTCTTTACTTATATTTCTTCAAAACTTTCAGGAACAACAAATGGTGATGCCCGGACATCGAGAATCAAACTTACAGAAGGAGCTGAACCGTTACATTCCCACGGCAGCAGCTTTTGGTGGCATGTGCATTGGCGCTCTAACAGTTTTGGCAGATCTCATGGGCGCAATTGGTTCTGGTACAGGAATTCTGCTTGCAGTTACGATCATATATCAGTATTTCGAGACATTCGAGAAGGAAAAGGCCAGTGAACTTGGTTTCTTCGGTTTCTAAGACTCTCGCCTCACTCTGAGCTATGGTTTACAATCTCTTTTAACTATTCATTTTTGGTAAGCTGAGGAATGTAAAGAAGAATTCCTATCGATGCCATTTGGTAAGATTGTAGTTTAGTTTTCGACTTTTCCTAGTTCCTTAGATCTTCTGTTGTCTTGTGATCATTTATTTTCAAGTGTTATACACTTCTAGCCCTTCTGGCTCTTGATTGTAGTTCCAATATAATTAGAATAAGTTTTTGTCATTTTATGGAGCATAATTGTTTTTAGCCAAATGCGAGTTGAATGGTGAAAATTTTCCAGATTTCTTATTTATCTTGCCTCTCGTTTTCTCTATATGTTTGCATGTGTGGATTTAACCTCACACTTGAGAGAGACAAAACAAAAAAAAAAAAAAAAAGAATTAGATGGCATGGTATGAGACATGTTATAAAATATGTACTTTGATCCTGGATGAAAACGAATATATTCATTGAAATTGTCAATTCAGACAGCTGCAAATGAAAATTTCATAGCTTATGCAACCAGTGGGAACAATTCACGAGTTACTTGGATTTTTGTATGATTAGCATTATATACCATAGAAAAAAGAACAGAAATATATGTAATGATTTTCTTATGGGGCTACGTTAGTCTTTATATTTTTTAGTTTCTTTTTTTTTTTTTTGGCTCGAAATAGAATTAAATATTCTTTTAACGAATGGAATTAGATATTCTTTTAATGTATATTATGAAAATATTTTATTCTAAAGATTAATCATTTCAAATTATTTCATCAATTAGACATATATGTATCAAACGAATATTCACATTCATAATAAAAGTATATTGCTCTCCAGAATAAAATCATGCATACTTCAACTTTTGTACACTTGCAATTATTTGAAATGCATTTATCCAAAATATATATTTACTTTTGCTTCCTTCAAAAAAAAAAGAAAAGAAAATCAAATATGCCCTTTAATTATACTAAATGTCTTTTTCCATATTTTCGAGGGATGATTACCTCTATACCCTGAGGTTTACCATAATTACAAAACCACTCTCAGATATTTGGATAATTATCATTACACTCCTTAGTATAGAATACAACTTATCTTAATTACAACAACACCCCCTAAATATATGCATAATTACAATTAGACCCCTT
This sequence comes from Handroanthus guayacan, assembly GCA_014898755.1. Classification (NCBI taxonomy): domain Eukaryota; kingdom Viridiplantae; phylum Streptophyta; class Magnoliopsida; order Lamiales; family Bignoniaceae; genus Handroanthus; species Handroanthus guayacan. The sequence continues at coordinate 247,706 of JACFYI010003650.1, forward strand.
CGGCTAAGACATAATATTACAATTACACCATTTTATTCCTGGAGTGTACTTGTAATGTGTAGAATTTTCAGAGAGTGTAATGATAATTATACAAACCGTAAATGGCGTAATGGTAATTATTCAACTATTAGGAATGTTTTGATAATTATGATAAACTTAAAAGAGTGTTGAGGTAATTAGTCCTATTTTCAAACTATACTCCAGGATTCCATTTACAGAAACAATGATGGAGAGGCAAGAATGAATAGGAAAAGAAGCATATGCTCAACTTCAACTATCCAAGAAAAGCTGCTAAATTAAGATACTGAATCTTATCTTTACAAGCTAGAAATTTGATTCATCACATCAATCTTTTCTAAATTATTACAGCCACAATATTCCACTCTCCATCACTCACTTTTGCACATTTTAGTCGCATCATCAATGAATAAAGGGAGGTGAAAAGTTAAAAGGAGTTGACCACAATTTGCACTGACACAAATTGTTCTTCCTTTAGGGGTTTTCTTTTGATGCTCTACATGCTTCAATTTAAATGAACTTAACTTGAAAGGATAAGAAAAGAGAACAAAAAGATGAAGACGATATAGTACTTTTCTATTAGGGGATAATTACCTGAACACTCTTGTGGGGTTTAATATAACTATCAAAACAGTACTCCTAAAATTTGAATAATTATCATTATACATTTTATAATTAGTTCAATTGACGAAAAAGCTTAAGCTTAATGAAATTTGTGTAACATTATAATTACAATCCTTAAAAATATAATATACTGATTGAAACATTACAAGTAGATCCCAGTTTTGACGGTTAGAGTCGTCTATTCAAAACAAGGCGTCATCTCCTACTCTTCGTCTTAAATACATGCTGAATGTGTTAAATTTTTTTTATAAAAACACAGGGTTATGAATGTCATACTCTTGGTAAATATTCGTACAATTGAACCTGAGATAAAACACAAAATAAAATAGGGGATTCAAAGTGCTGTTTAGGGGTGCTACCTATGCTCCATTAAGTTTTTTATTAGTTGAATTGACGACTAGAAATGTAATGATAATTATATCAAATTTCAAGAGTTAAGAAGGTAATTGTGTCATTAAATAATTATGGTAAATTGGTTGGAGTGACATACCTCTATGGCGATAGGGTCTTGATTTGAAATTTGTTGTTGTTGATTCTATCCCATTGTTGTATGCAAATGACATAAAATTGAACCATTTAATCGAACTGTTACTTGACTTGAATATTAATTAGTTAATGACATACATTATTGCATTTTTAAGAGGTAAATTGATATGTACCAATCAATAAACGAAAATAACTTAACTCCCAATAATTTGATGCCAGTACTTGTATAAGGTGTCAAAACCTGAAATTTGGAACAACAAGAATGGGGCCAAAAAATTTCTCAAATATCTAAATGAATAAATAGTCACATGCACATTGTTTTCAAATAAATTTGAACACTATCAAAAGAGTTAGGCATTTGCTATGAAAAATTGTGAGGAATTAATTTTGTAGCTATGGCTACAAATTACTTATTCATATTCCGTAGAAATGTATATTTTTAAACTAATAAATTTATTTTTAGTTGAATTCGAAGCAGGAATTTTACTGGCTAATTTTGATTACAAAATTGACCATAACTAATAATTTTGTTATTGCAAAAATTGACATTTGTTACAGGAAATTTGTAACCTTAGTTGTGAAATTATTTTCCTAACAATTTTTTCTTAGCAAATGTCTATTTTTTTTTTTTTTTTTTTGATATAGTAAATGAAATGCATGGATTCGTTATCATATGATTGATGGCATTTATAATGTTATGTTTACATAGATTCATCACATAGTGCTTGTGACAAAATCTTGAAATGTCATGTATACAATTTCAGGTTAATTTTTTTTAGAGAAGCAATTATATTCAATCATATATTAATATCATGGTATGAATACATTTTTAAATATCAAATATATGAACTAAATATCATTCAAATATTCTAAATTATTATGTCAGTGAATAATATTATTATATAATAGGCAAACACTCATTATTGCCATGGCAAATTTAACGAGATTCTTCTACCAATTTGTCAATTTGTTTGTCAGTCAGTTCTCATCAAATTGAAGGCACATGTAAGTGGGTATCAGAGGTTAGATATGTTCTAATGATTTAATGGAAACCTTCATATGAAGCTTTCAATTCATTGGGACCCATTTCTATTCAAGAAACTTCATTCCAAAATCACTTCTGGTTTGGATTAATCAAATTTTGGTTGAATTTATGTGAGGGGTCAAGATTGTGACTAATGACCATAAATTTAGATATCATAACCAAATTTAGATACGATCATAAATTATTATGAAAATATGATTACCTTAGAAAATATTTGCATTGTTTGGATAGCTTGTTTTGAATAATAATTTGATTTTAGGCATAATTACCTCGACACTTTCTACGGTTTGTCGTAATTATCAAAACATCCCATGTGATCATACATCCCCGTATATTACAAATAGATTCCCTAAAAGTGTAACACATATTACTCCACGTTTGTTACACTTTTAGGGAATCTATTTGTAATATACGGGGATGTATGACCATTATTCAAATAATAAGTGGTGTATTAATAGTTATAGCAAACTTCAGTTGGTGTTGAGGCAATTTTTCATGATTTTATCAATTGCAATTTTTTCATTGATGTGCATCATCTATTTTGTTCAAAATTAAGTTATAGGTCAATAGTTGTTAAAAGAAAATTTTGTAAGGTTTGGATAGAATAATATATATATATATATGTACGTACGTATGTATGTGGGTATGAGATAAAAATATAATACAATCATCATACGTATGTTCTAAGTCTCGAAACAAATCTTACATAGTGCCCAAATGGAGTCCTAAAATTTTCGAGAAAAATGAATCTCTTTATGCTAGTGGCATTATTCATTGTAAGCAACATAGTTTCTTACTGCATAATCAACGTACTCGGTTTTTTCTTCTTCGTATTTTTTTTTTTTTTTTCAAATCTTTTTCCCTTCAACTAAAAAACATTTATATGCAATTTGGAAGCTAACATTAATATAGATAACTGAGTATGGAAAGAATAATTAGATTTTGGAAATAATATAGAGGGTGTTTGGCTAAGCTTATTTAAAACATCTTATAAGCTCTTATATCTTATAAGATGTTTTTGGAGTTTATAAGATGTTAGATCTTATTTTAAAAATAAGTTGTAAAAGTATTTGGATAATATAAGACCTTTTAGCTTATAAGATATTATTAATGACAATTTTGTAATTAAAATAGCTAAAAATGAAGGTGCATGTGAAGATTTTAAAAATAAATTAGGATCTCCTTACTTTTCTAAAAAGAGCTTATAAGCTCATAACATCTTATTTTGAGAGTCAATAAGATCTTTTTTGTAAAATTTTACCAAACATATTTTAATATCTTATAAGTTCTTAAATATCTTACAAGATATTTTGAAGAGATTATAAGCTCACCCAAACACCCTCTAAATTCCACCTTACTATCACTAAATCTTAACTATTGTTAATTCTTGTTTTAATGCAATATACTTCTGTACCTCTTACATTTGTGCTTCCCCTGAATTGTTATGTTCCGCCACACTGTCGTCAAATTCTACCTGATCTTATTAAATCTCACATTTACCATCACTAAGAGGGTGTTTGGCTAAACTTATTTAAAACATCTTATAAGCTCCTACATCTTATAAGATGTTTTTGAAACTTATAAAATATTGGATCTTATTTTAAAAATAAGTTATTAAAGTGTTTGGATAAAATAAGACCTTTTAGCTTGTAAGATATTAGTAATGACAATGTTGTAATTAAAATGGTTAAAAATGAAGGTAGATGTTAAGATCTTAAAAATAAGTTGGAAGTTCATTACTTTTCTAAAAAGAGCGTATAAGCTTCTAACATCTTATTTTTGGAGTTAGTAAGATCTTTTTTTGAAAAATTTTACCAAACACTTCATGATATCTTATAAGCTCTTAAACATCTTATAAAATGGTTTTAAGAGCTTATAAGCTCACCCAAACACCCTCTAAATCGCAACTAATATCAGTTGTTGTTCCAATGCTTTTAATTTTGTTTCACCATTCATCATCATTTTTTCTTTCTTTCTCTTTTAATACGACGAAATATCGTTTTCATAATTTTTGACTTCTTTCCATTATAAGAAAAATATTTAGCATCGACTAGTCCACCATTCATAGAGTGCAGATCATCTGCCCCAAACATATCATTATCACTAGTTGTTCGACAAACAAGTGACTAAGAGAAGTTAATGGCACTAAGAGAAGTGAATGGCAAACTCTTCATTTAGTTTCCCAAATTATTCTTAATTGCATTGTTAATAATTCCTATAGTATTTTTGAGACCGGAAATGATTAAAACACTATAAAAAACAGGTAAATGTTACAATTATGATATATTTTAATAGATAATTGCCACGTTTCATTTTATATCCTGTAGATCATTAGTTCGGTTTCCACCAATTTGGGTGGCAATTCTCTATTATATAGTAGGTTATTATGAATTAATTTTCTCGTTATTTTATTGATTTTTTAATTATTATTATTATTATTAATATATTGTTCTATTATAACCGTTTCTTTTCAAGAAAACGTTCTTCCCACTTGAGTTTGACAATGATTTAATAAAACAGCAATAGAGTTTTAAAATACTTAGGTTTGATGAAAGAGAAAGGGTATATTTATCTTTAATAAAAAAAGAAAAAAAGCTTCTAGTCCAATTCATTAAATAAAATACAAGCTTGGAGTCGGACACATCATCTTTTGTTCTTTATTTATTATTATTGTTTGTTGTCAAAGTTTCACAAATTTTCATTAATTACCATTAATTGTCATCGTCAATAAATTCTTCCTTTCATTCATATCTTTCACCAGCTTTTTGCACGTTCTTCTACATAACACCCAATAGAGGAATTCTCCACAAAGTTCGCTAGTTCATGATATTAACGACAATTAATGGTTTCTTTTTCCTTTTTAATTTGAGATATAATTTATTAATTTTACTGAGAAAAATAAGATTACCTTAGAAAAATTTGCATTGTTTTGATAGCTTGTTTTGAATAATAATTTGATTTTAGGCATCATTACCTCGACACTCTCTAGGGTTTGTCGTAATTATCAGAACGCCCCACGCTATAGGTTGATCAACATTACACCCCTGAAGTAATGCTTGTTATACTTTTAGGGAATCTATTTGCAATATACGGGAATGTATGACCATTATTCAAATAATAAGTGGTGTATTGATAATTATAGCAAACTTTGGTTGGTGTTGAGGTAATTTTGCATGATTTTTATCAATTGCAATTTTGTCATTGATATGCATAATCAATTTTGTTTAAAATTAAGTTATAGGTCAATAGTTGTTAAAACAAAATTTTGTAAGGATTGAATAGAGTAATATATATATACACATACATATGTACGTACGTACGTATGTGGGTATGAAAAAAATACAATACTATCATCATCTGTATGTTCTAAGAATCGAAACAAATCTTACGTAGTGGTCAAGTGGAGTCTTAAAAATTTCGAGAAAAATGAATCGCTTTATGCTAGTAGCATTATTCATTGTAAGCAACATAGTTTTTTTATTGCATAACCAATATACCCTTTTTTTTTTCCTTTTTTTTTTTTCTTTTTCCCTTCATCCAAAAAACATTTATATGCAATTTGGAAGCTAACATCAATGTAGAAAACTAAGTATGGAAATAATAACTAGATTTTGTTTGCTCATCCATCTCGCTATATTTCCTCGTTCCTTTTATTATTATGCTTTCTTTAACTTACTAGATTCCATCTCAGTGCCATTGAAACTGTAACACCCGAGATTTCCTTGATTAAAAATTTACCGGACGATTTTTATGAAACGTGCAATAATTTCATTTCGACATCACATATTGCACGACCAAATATTTTCTCGATTGAGCCTCGTTTCTATCCTAATTTCAATCAAATGATAGCCCAAACACTCCTAATCTTTGGCCATGCATATATGCACACACACATATATATATACTAATTTTCTAAAAATAACAATATGTATACACCCATACATATGCACACACTAAACATCTAACTATTATTTATAGAT
>JACFYI010003650.1:275681-287417 GCA_014898755.1 Handroanthus guayacan
TTAATTGTTTTATTAATGAGATATGACTTATAGGCTTTACTGCATTTACCTATTATTGTAGCGGCCCTTTCATTAACAGATTTGGTTTAATAGTTAGTATAGACCCAATCTTAGAAAACCCATGATGAAGAGGTGTTGTCTAGGGTTATATTTATATGATGATTAGATTCCCTCTTCACTCCACACTTTTGATAATGACTCATCTTATCAAAACCGTACAAAGTATCAATGTGAGAAGGAGAGGAAGATCTAGTTGGATCACCGATTCAAACAATTACAAGAGGTTCCAGTAGTCAAACTCCATGGCTTAATTTCAAATAGGTATAACTATTTTGATATTCTGATATTTGGGAGCCCATGCAAGGTTTCAAATATTTATTTTTCATTTCTAATTTCATATATAATATATTATTTTCAAACAAAATTTTCATATTGGCATTGTACTGAATTGTCCTTGCCGGTCCGATTCAATCAGTTTTCCAATCTGTGAACACCCCTATACAAAAGTTTTTCAAATTAGAGTAATCAGGTTTACCAAAAAAAAAAAAAAAGAAAAGAAAAAAAGGAAAGAAAAGAAAGAAAAGAAAAGGAGAATGTAACCAATATTTGGTATATATTATTGCTGATATTGATCCATATAAATACAAATATCACAAATTGGATATAGCACATAAATATTCATAATTTTCCAAAAAAGAAGTAACATAAATAATGTATAAATCGGACAATATAAGATGATCAATTTAGTAACCCCGCCCAATACTCGGACTGGGAGCAGACTCAAAATTGTGACCACAAAAATTTGTGGCACTCCTAGTTTGACTTGTGGACAGCTTTTCACCAATTATTTTTGCGTTTTCTTCATTTTTGTGAAGGGACTTAATTGCTCCCTGGAAAATAATATAAGCTTCGTTATTTTCCATGTTTATGAGCTTTCTGGCATCTAAGGATTGAGCTGAGCAAATCAAAACGAGAACTAGAGTGTAACTGAAAGAATGTTAAAATCAACCATTTTTCTCAGGAGTGAGGGTTTTGAATGATAGAGAGAAAGATACCACCGTTCTTTAAATGAAATGACACTGCTTCCTTCTTTTTATAAAAAAGGTATGTGTTTGAATTCCACCAGTAACGTGTGAATCTCTATCCACTGCATAATAGTATTCGTCAAGAATTCACTATACCTTAATCAAGATCCTTCTTCAGAGAAATTGGTATTTAGAGAATGGATCCGATTTTTTGTTTCTTGAAATTGTTCCAATCCAATTAGAACATGATATTCGAAAGTTCAATTGCTGTTAAAATTCGGATTCGCTTTATATAAAATATTATCAGCATCCGTTTCAATTTTAAAACGAATATGAGTTTAGAAATAACAAGAAAAGTAAAAATATTAAATTATTGAAATAAGCATTTTGAATTATGCTAATTTTTATTAATATAGACAACACTATTAACTCCATTGTATTTGTATACATTGGAGATATTTAAACCCAAATCAACATAGCAATAATAGCATAAATAATATCTAATGGCACCACATATATAATCCTCTCCATTGCCTTAACCCAAAATCCATGCTACCCACTTAGATATATGTTCAGATGTGATGATACGAAACGCTAACATCAGATATAATTTATTGGTTCATAACGTATTCAAGTGTAGACTTCAATGACCAACATCAGGAGCAGGAACAGATGCCAAATTACGACCATCCATCGGACTTGCAACCGGATTGTCATCGACGATATTTGCATCACCTCCCTTACTAGGGGAAGAACGTGGAACAGAGCCTTTAGGAAGGGAACTCAATATTAAACTTCCCCCATGTAAATAAACCTTATTCTTGTCCATTTTGAGTACCTTCCTAGCCTCCAAAGCTTCAAACGAACATATCAAAACAAGAAGTAGTGCAATCGAAAGAACATTAAGACGAACCATTTTCACACGATGAAAACTAGAAATGGAGTTTGAACAATGGAGAAAAAGCAAACAAAAGTACGTGCAAGTTGGAGTGTATGTGAGGAATGGAAGAGAGTAACATGCTTATATAGAGATGCAGAAGTTGAATATTTGGAATAAGTTGGGTAGGTATAGAAGAACTAAGCCGCCGGCCAATGTTTCTGAGAAAGTACCTCCCATTGATATTGGGAATGTGTTCAATTCACTTGGATGAGGCAATAAAAGTGAGTCTAAACTCTAATGGAGAAAAGGACCCCCAAATGTATAAGGGCACTTATCATCAACAGTTAGTTACATGACTTGTGATGAAGTGAAGGTTTAGTTTTGAACACAAGTATGACAAGAGGGAGTTGTGAAATAGGGACAATTACCTCCACACCCCCTGAAATTTGAATAATTACTATTACATCTCTACTATTAGTTCAGCTAACAAATAATTATAATTCAGTCCCTAAAAATCTTGAAATATTACAAATAGCCCCCTAGATAAGAGGTGTAGTTATAATTATGCATAAACTTATGGGGTGTAATTGTAATTATGTCTCATTTGAATTAACGTTGGATGGAGTAATGAAAATTATTCAAATTTCAAGAAGTGTTTTGATAATTATACTAAACCTCAGAGGGTGTTGACATAATTATCCCTATGAAAGATGACCAAATGAAGATTTTCATGCTTACAAGAAAGCGTTGGTTTATGATTTTCTACATGCATAAGACTTGTAAGGACACGACAACTAGAGAAGACAAAAAGGTAGGCAAAAATAAGAGACAATAATTGCATGGAAGAATAAAGAATAGATTAGCGAAAACAACCAATGATTAAAGAAAAAGCTCCTGAGATTAGAAATTTAGTTAACATTCCATTAGTTTAATATCAAAAACCTGGCGAAAGTTAACAAATATTTCGTCCACGCATCAAAAGGGTCTTCAAGAGGCCTGTCACTATCCCATGACAAAATAACAAGGATTTAGTCCTAAAAACTGTTGTAATAAGAAGTGCAAGAGTTAGGTATGTATTCATTGATAAAATAAGCAAGGTCTGCAAGAATAAGATTTTATTCTTGATAGATTTTTATACATGAAGTTGACTTAATCCGCAGTTACAAGCAAATGGGATCTTGTGGAAGAGTACCTTTTTGTCTATATCGAAGGCCAGCACTTCTCGTAGGAATAATGAATCGTTGGAGGTCTTTCTGCTCAAGAAAACTACAGAACAAAGTTTTGGCAATCCCTTCTTATTCATTATACCTGCTCAAGAAAACTGAAAAATGAGCGATGCCGAGTTAAATTCATATTGACAATCAGATTTAATTAACAAGAAGTGATAGGTAACAAATGGGACAATTGAACTCATGTTCGAATGTTTGTTGCATTGAAAGAACTATCTAAGCTTATATGCATCTAATACAAAATCTGCATATGATGAAGTCCTGATTGAGGGCAGATCACAGTTAAGAAACCTATGTAAAAGAATCACTAATCTCAAGTAAAATCTGACAAATAATTAAATTCTAACCGTCGCTTCATGTTATCTAGATAACTAGGTGAAAAACAAACCTTTAATTGGTTGTTTACCTGAAAGAAGATCATTTTAAGAAGAATCAGAATGAGTTAAAAATGTCTTAATAGAATTTTCTATTCCTTCAATGATCTGCAATTCTATACTAAGATTTTGCATCAGAGGTCCTTTTCTGCCTGCAGATTGTTGACATGAGAACAATCAATTGTTGCTCAGACTCTATGACACCGATCGCTTGATTTTGCACGACAAATTCAGGCAAACGGCTGTCATTTGGCCAAAATTCATCATTTCTAGTAATTGTCTTTCTTTTGGACTTGATGATAATACTGAACTACAGATATTAAATGTAATCTTTCAACTGCTTCTGAATAGGCAGCAGACATGGATATTCTTTTTCATGGTCAACTGTGAGGACAATAGAAGATTGCATTCACACTCTGTGAGAGAACGTCGCCTGGTTGAAAAGTTGTCCGGCTGAGTCTTTACAAACAAACGATCAAAGAGTACAAAATAAAAGTAAAACAAGCAACTAGTTAAAGCACAAACAATTTCCTTACTAATTGTAATGCCAGTAATCAGTATCTATTGCTTTTTTCAGTGTGTTTGAATTTTCATAATATATGGTCAGGAAACTCCCATAGATCATAACTTCACGAAAAGAATTTATACAACCATTTCAGAGTAACTAAGAAATTAGTGTGGGCACAAAGAATGACCATGAAACTCCAGATAATCAGTCAACTGCATGAGAAAATATCAAGCACTTAGACGCACACCATACACAGCATCCCTAATCGGCGGAAAGAGAGTGAGTGTTTATTAGCCTATTAAACAGCTCATGAGCATCTGAATGGTTGTCCTTGCAGGCCAAAGAAGTTACAAGTCTCCACATATATCCATCAATTGAATTTCTTTTCACTAAACTAAATAAAAATGTCCACAGTTCTGCATTCTTCCCTTGAACCAGTTCAGTTATGTATTTGCTTACACTAGAGGAATGAGGAGCATATCCCATAAATATCATCTCATCTAAAAGACTTGCTGCTTCCTTGAACTGCTTTACATCACAAAATCCCTCAAAAAGTGTCCTATAAGTTACTACATCAGGGGCACATCTTCGTCGTGGCATATCTTCGAATAAATCATTAGCTTCTCTCACTTTCCTGTCCCTACACAGCCCGCCTATAATGACATTATAACTAATCACATCCGGCTTACACCCCTCTTTCTCAATCTCATTCAAAGCCTCAAAAGCTGAATCAAATTCCTTCTCCTGACAAAACCCGAATATCATTGCATTATATGTTACTGTATTAGGCTTACACCCATTTTGTTTCATTTCCTCTAGCAATCCAGAAACCTCCGCTTTTCGACCAACCTTAAAAAATGCACTAATCAAGGTAGAATAAACTGCAGGATCCAATTCTACTTTCTTTCTCAACATCTCATTCTTTAACTCAATGGCCTCATTCAAGTGATTAACTTTACAAAGCCCTTTAATCAACGCGACATAGATATGCGCATTAGGCCTGATCTTGAAATCCCTCTCCATCCTTCTCCTCAACCTGAAAGCCATACCCAGCTCCGAATTCGCACAGAGCCCATTAATCAGAGTCCCAAATGTCACCACATTAGGCTCAACTCCTCTCCTCCGCATTTCATCAAACAACTCCCGTGCTCTCTCTAAATGAGACCTCATGCAACACGCATTTATCAGTATGTTGTACGTACAAGCATCAGGGCTCCCGTACTTCTCAATCCCCGAAAAGACTTCCCTCATCTTATCAAACTCCCGACACATGAGAAGGCTATTCAAGAGCGTGTTCACCGATTTTATCGTCCTTTGGCAACGGTAAGAAGGAATTTCGTCGAATATCTGGACGGCTTTATGGGGCAAGCGAGCTCGCCCGTAGAACGTAATAATGTTACAGTAAATAATTTCTTCCGGGACAATTCGAGTATCGTTTTTCAACTTTTCCACAATGTTCTCCATTTCGGAGAACATTTTGGCTCTGCCGAGCTTGGAGATAATGAGATCGTATGAAAGTAGGGAGTAACGGAAGGGTTTGGGTTTCGGGTTCGGGTCATTAGGGTTTGGGTTAAGGAAGAGCTGAAGGGCTAGCTTCGGATCCTTCTGTAGACGGAGGAGTGATGAGAGTCTGAACGGAGAGATTTTCTTCAGTTTCTGCATTTTTTTAAACTTTGGAAGTTCAAGAAAATGGAGGGAAATTTGGTTGGCGCCCCTATGACAATCAGCATGCAGAGTTGCTGACTGAAATCATTTTTGCCAGGCCAAAGATGGGTATGTTATACGAAGGATGGGATTCCCTATTCCAAATAATATTTTATCTCTTATTCTATACTTTAAATACATGTTATATGTAATATATTTATTATTAAATATTTTTATAAAAAAATATTGAATACATGTGAAATAGAAGATAAAACACCATTTGGAACAGAAGATCCCGTCCCCTTTCATGAATAGTCGGTGTATCAATCAAATTTCAATTAAACTTCCATAAGCTCTTAAGGCCATGTTTGATAAAGTGGCATAGGATAGGTTGTGAAATTTGAGATGCCAAATACCATTGTTTGATAGGAGAGTTTGCGGCATTGGACCAGCCCAGATTTCACTCCAAGCCCGCACTGTAGAGTTGTTTGCTGCATTTCTTGAACTCCTTTTTTGCCCAAAGATTGAAATACGAAGAGGGAATTTCCAATTACTGTTTAAATTAATTTACATAATTGTCCCTGAGATTGGATAGTGAAATGAGAAAATTGCTTTCTACTAATTCTCATAGAGAATGGCAAATACTTAGCATCAAATTGGAGAAAAAAGCATTGATAAAATAATAGGTTAATGCTGAGCTGTAAATAATAAACCACAACCACCTCTTCTCCATTAATGTCGATGTGAAGTATGAATAGAGTTGATGTGAGGTGATTTTACAATTCACTGAAAAAACTTGGTCTGAGATGTGCAGGAGAAATGCAGCTCACAATTGTCACTCACAATAGAGTCTGTAGAAGAAGAAAACGACGGCTATGCAATGACAATGGGAATTTCGATAGATTTATGAACAATAAAAAGTTTTTGTCAAATTATTTCAAGGAATATTGACTTGGATTCTTTCATAATAATGCATATGACAATTCCAGTTACAACAAAATATTAAAATTTCTATTGCAAGCAACGTATGTTAATATATGTAAATATTTTACAATAGAGATATTGTCTTTGCCGGGTAAAGTAACATTCTAATAAAATAGCAGCAATAAGACCCAGAACAAAAGCGACACATGCGATAAGCATAAAACATGCACATATAGCACAACCATCAAATGCATACACCATAGGTCTTGAAACTATACAATGTTTCCACAACAGTACTTGTTTGGGACATACGAGCTGGCCCCGTCTCCGAACTTTGGGTGCATGTAGGACTACGTTGCCCTGATAAAGTAACCCTTGATGACATAACATTACAATGTTGCATTGGGCGTGTAGATTCGCCATCGTGCTCCCGTGGTTGGCGTGGAACAAGATCTTCGAATTCATCGCACCATATAAAGTTGCCCCCGTGGTTACCTCCAACAGGGCACTTATAAAACCAATATCCTGGATTCAATTTAGTATGAGATTGTCGAAGCATTATGATACCGTACCCACGTGAGCACATAGGGGACGGTTTCAACTTCATTGATATATATATACACAGTGCCTAAGATATATTTGTTTGGAAAAAAAAAAACATAAATCTATCACACGATATTTAAAAAAAAAAGATTAAAGGTAATACAATTTTAATTAATTAAAATTTGCATATTGTAATATAGATAATACATTACCTTTGCAGACGACCAATTTAATTGCAAACATCCTTATACAAAAAAAGAAGAACAAGAAAAAAAATTACACAACATAAAAATATGATTGCAAAGCTCCACACTTATCTCAACCAATTCATTTTCCAGTCCTATTCATAATAGTCATTCCATAATTTAAACATAGGTAAGAAGCACTATTCCTGACCGTTGTATTCTGGACTTTGAGAAATTGGACCATTGATAAGGTCCCAAATGTTAGCCACGCATTTGATAGCATGGTTTATGATATTTGGTGTTGAAGGTATTTAAAGGTTAAATTAGTAATTTGACAAAGATGATGAGATTCCATACCACCATATCAAACATGAGGTGGAGCTTGTGGCATTTCAAATCCAATTAATGCTTCTCTTACAAATGGGATATTACAGTATTTCAAATTCTATAGATTAAACCGGGCTTTTCAATGGTATTTGATGAGATTTTGTATCAAACGTAGCCTAAATACCTAAAGAGGGGTTTAATGAAATTTTGTGCGAGTTAAAGAAGTTAAAGATTAATTTTTATAAAGTTTTTATGCTCGAGCCTCGTCAAACTGAGGTCATGAAACTCGAAATTTTTGCACTTGATATTTACAGTTTTTAAGATTTTGTATTTATTATAGGAAACATGATGCTTTAAATTCACTATGAGTTGTTAAATTCCGATCAATCAATTGTGATCTGCATATACTGGCTTCAAGTGTAAAACTATATGATTTTTATGTGTCTTCTTTTGAACGTGTAATTATGATTTATCTACTCAGTTCTTATGCACAACTTCATCTAAATGTCTTTTTGTAGATAGAATCCCTATTTATTGCGTAAGTTGCCTACAAGTTTAATTGTCGAACTCTCATTTATGTGAAGATATTTCTTTCTTTCTTCTTCTTCTCTTATTATTATTATTATTATTATTATTATTATTATTACTTTCCCCCATAACGCAAACTTATAATGGATTCTTGGCATTTGTTTAGAAAGAATTTGTGATGGTTAATATTATTTTTAGGAACAACTAATAACAGTGAATGTCTCCATCTCTTGTGAGTAGTGACCATTATACTTCATTAATGCTTATATGAATATTATTATAAACTTTTCATTTATATTAACACCCTATTGTAAAAAGCTCTTGGAGTGTCCAAGTATGTATCATTCTCATTTGTGCTATTAACATCTATGCTTTGATCATTTATTAAAGAAAGAAACAATTAATCAATTATACTATTTGATATATTAAAATTTGAATAAGTATAATCATAAAAACAAAATTATGAGATTATTTTATCGAATTTCTAGAGAACTATCCTGTCATAGGGTGTTTTCCATTTTACCTATTAGTGACGGTTTTGGGTATCATTAGCCAAAACTCTTTCGACCTAAAATTAATTTATTAAATAAATTTGATTGTTTTCATATATGGTTAACTATTTATAGCCAGTCTAATTCAGATGAGTTAGTTTACGTTATCAAATTTAAATAAAATGTTGAAATTTCAACTTCAATATTTTTCTAATTATTTTAAAAAAAGACGTTTTTTCAACAAAAAATAAAAATATATTTTTATAATTTCAAAGGATAAAATATTACATCTATTTAATTGGGGCAAAGTTAAATTCCCCTCATCTTCTTTTTATTAATTCCAAGACTCATTACACATCTAAACATGTATATGGTACAAACCTCATATTCCAAAGTTCTTTTGTCTCGTTACCTTTTTTCCCCGGGAGAAGATTAAAACTAATATTTCTCGCACTCCAACAACATTAAAGCACTAAGTTCAAAAATAAAGACATCTCATATGGACCTTCAAACCAAGGAAGGAATTACTTCCTCAACACAATGCCTGCAAGACCAGTACAAGAATTAATCATTTATATATTATGCAAACTTTAACATATGATATATTTCTTGAACTTAATCAGTAAATTAACTTAAATACAGCTAATAATTACTTGACCGATTTCTTTAAAAAGATACATCATTTAATTTTAACGAGAAAAGTGATAATATTGTAATTGTTATGATTACATGTATAATCGCAATTATATGCAGTTGCATTTCATAACAATAAGGGTAGAGTCGAGTTGAGTTGAGGTTAACTTGGTGAAAAATTTTAAGCTCGATCAATTTCGATGGGTCTAATTTTTGCAATTCGAAATTAACTTAATGAAAACTTAAGCTTAGTTCGTCTCCACTCAATTAAATCCAAATTTTGGAATGAGAACTTAATTTAATTTAATCCGCCGTTTAATTATAAATTAATAATATAGTATAATATTTCATAATTAATATATATAATATTTAATACTACAAACATATATTTATAATATACAATACAATTAAAATTGTTCGAACCTAGACACAAAGAACAAGGGATCAATTAATTAGAGGTAAAGAACGAATCAACTTGAGTTTGGCTCACGAACCATGCATCTTGACTCATACAGTATGAAAATATATATGTTACACCACAAGCTTTACTAAATATGATTAGTGCTAAAATTGAATTATGCATAAATATGAGAATGATGATAATCAAGATTATTATGATGATTAAAATAAAGAAATATGTTGATATTAGTAGTAATTAAACGACAATATATAATTTTAAAGCTATATACAAGGTGAAGGTATAGACACATGTATGGTTTCATATATATGTCGAATTGAAAAGAAATTATTACCTTTATGCAGGCAATGAGACTACTAAACCAATTCGCCTTCTTCCCGTTCCCCGCTTTCGCCGGCGATCTCCCGTCGGAGCAAGAGCTATACGCCGCCGGCGAGGCGAAATAAGCTCTTGGGGGAACGAAGGGAGACCACAACCCACTCTGCTCGTAGTTGAAGTCGAATTGCGAAGCATCAAAGTATTTTCCAAGAAGCCTGTCGGAGAGTGTTTTAGAGACGAGTTGAACGGATCGCCGGGGGCTGCCGGAGGAGGACGTTTCCGATGGTGTTGGTGATCGGTTTTCGGACATGGAAATTTATGGAATAGTTATTGTTAGGGATTAATGCGTCTGAGAAAGGAAGGTGCAGTAATCATGGAGGAGAATGAGTTTTATGATGTGTATATGATTGGAAGCTAAGTTTTATTGGGGGTCGGGTGGGGGGCACAGATGGTTGAAAAAGAAGAAAAGTTTTGGCTAGTTGTGTATGTAAATATTATACATGTTCTTTGCATTGGTAATTGGTAATTAGTCACTAATAATTCAGGTTGAGTGGGGTCTTCTCGAGTTAATCTCATTATATTGCAATGTCACGGAATAATCATTCCGCATGGTTTTTAGTTTACAATATTAATTTTTTTAACAAAATGTGAAAAGAATATTAAAATGTAGAAATGTGTATTAGTACTTGGTAGTTTGTTTTCCTCCCCATATTTTCATTCTCTATCATTTTCAATTTTCTTTTTGTTGCCTCTACTCCACCCCGATAGTCCATCTTCACCAGTACAAGGCCATTAGTGTAGCCACACCTTTCCCTCGATTTCTAAGCCAATATTCTGATGGACAACATTGTTTTTTCTCTACATATTTCATTCCGTTTTGTCGTTCTAAATGATTTATTAGTTTAGAATGGCATTTCTATACACAAAACATTCCATACCGGAATACTATCATTGGTGAAGGTCATTCTTGTTCCGTCAATTTTTTACTATTACAACAAACCATGAAGATGCAGCACCTGGTGTTCATGCATAGAATATATTCTCATGTTACGTACTATTTGTGTTAATTTTATCTCACGATGAGGTTTTTTTACGCAGTTTTAGACAATTATATTTTCTAATTTTCCGACATCCACACGGCATGAGATGGAGAACAACAATTACAATAGTAAAATTAAGACTTTAATAGTGTCTAAAATTATGTATACAATGCCACCAAGCTTTGAATGCAGTGGCATCGCCTTCATCATTTCATAATAGAGGTGCATGGTTCGAGTTCCATCGATAACGTGTGGATGTTTGTCTACCGTATGGAAGTTATATGTCTACCGAATGGTAGTTTAGATTATTTGAATTATTATTTAATTTATATATTTAATCTTTAAAATATATTCATATTTATGAATTGATGTATGATTTAATCGCTTCTCTATAAAAAAGAAAAAAGAAAGAAAAATTATGTATACAATGATGCGGGATAAAAGTGAGATCATATAATTTGGTACTATAACTACCTATTTAAGTGATAAAAGTTCCATTTCATCCTTTAAAAAGCCGTCCTCAGAGTAATTTAAATAAATGTTCTGTTGTCTCTTTAGATTTATAATATTTTAGAGGCGTGTCCGTGAATTACTTCCCCTCCTAACAAATACAAATGTTTCATTTCAGTTAGGTTTTTTTGTGAGGTAGAAATGAAGCATTGATGCTGA
>JACFYI010003650.1:325370-351465 GCA_014898755.1 Handroanthus guayacan
GGATAAACAAAGGGAGAAAAGATAAATGGAAATTGGAGTAAAAATAGAACTGTGTTTGGAAACAGGTTATAACATGTTCCTCTCGAGAATAGGATAGGACGATTCAGATCTTTTTTTTCAATTGGTATTTCATCCATTATTTCATTGCACGGATACTTATCAGACATTCACAACTTTATGATTATATATGGAAAAATTTGATACACTTGACATATATTTAAATATAGAATAGCAAATAAAATACCATTTTGAAATAGAGAATCTTAACAATAATCGGATATGCAACTCAAATTCACGTTTTATTAGGGGTAAATTGCATTTAACCCCAAAGACGAAATTAATGAAAACCACCTATGAGAAAATAATAGCCACCAAGCTCTTCGTGTTTTTAGAAAGATGCGTTTTAAGCCTCTTTGTGGATGAGGCAATGAGCTTTATTTTTAGAATTACAACAAGATTTGCTGCCTATTATTTTTTCATATAAGAATTTTATATCCATGCCGTCTTTCACAAAGGGTTAAAAGTAATTTACCAGTTTTATTAGCGTTGTTAATTTGGGTTTGCTTTTGTTATTAGCTCTAAAATTCTAATTAAACTTAGAATTGACTTGAAACCAAGGAAAGTAACTATTATCAATAATTTGCAACTTAATATTGTATTGGTCTCTTCCTTCTTCTTCCTAGGGCCGGTGCTCTGATATGTTGTTTTCTTCTCCATCTTGGAGATTTTTCCCACCGGCCGCCGTGGAGTCGGCCGTTGTTTCCACAACGGTCCGGTCTCTCCCCGGAGATCCTTTTCTCCTTTTTTTGGTTTTTTTTTCCTTTCCTTTTTCTGCATTTTTTCTTCACCACCTCATCTATGTTTTCCACTCATTCTTCAACTTGCCCCTCCTTCACATCTTTCTTTAGATCTATCATTTAACTTTCGTGTGCCCAAGAATGAAGAAGAAACTCTATTTAGGGATATTTTTCAAAATTGTTTTTCTACAAAAATGACAATGAATCATCATTTTACTCTCTTTCCTTGTGAAAGAAAGTCCCTTGGAAGACTTGAGATCCCTCACGTCGGTGGTCAAGGCATTTCGTACTCCCCTATTCTTCCTCTTTCAACTTTGGTGTTATTTTTTTGCTCCTTTTTAGAATTTCTATTATGTATATCGCCTAGTTGGATGTTTAGTTTTTATGTTGTATTTTTCTTTTGGTCTTTCCATTGTAATTTCATTATTATTTTGCTTAATATTTAATGAAATTACTTTTATCTATCAAAAAAAAAAAAGTCAAATTAATCCAAATTAAAAAATTCAATTTGCAATTTTAATCGATTTCTTGTTAATTTTTATTCTAGATTCATCTTGTCAACATGATAAAACTAGAAAATGCGGCTCCACACACCTAAACATGACAAAATTCTTACATAAAAAAAGTTCTTTTTTCTCTGTATTACTCTTTCCTTCATTGTTGATTTTGACACAATTTTAAATTTGGAAATTATAATTATGCCCTCTACACATTTCAAATTGATCGAATAGTTCATTAACTTGCGACTTATTTTGGAATTTGAGTTAAAAAAATTGATTGGAAAAGCTATTTTTTATTTTTTCTAACTAATAGAAATAACTTGGATAAGGATAAGGACTCATTAATCAAATATAAAATCATTAAAAAAAAGTTAATTGTCAAATAATATATTACATAAATATCCATATCCATATCCATAAATTTCCATGTATAAGTACAATTTATCTGTTTTAAGATTTATTTTGACCTATCGATTATAATTTTGTTGCTGTGCCTCTTCCAACAAGTTTCAAAGGCAAAAATTTCTGAACCAATAGTTACAAGTCCTTTATTTTTTTTGGGGCGGGGGGGTTCTATTTTTATTTTTTATTTTTTTGGGGATATACATAGCATTGTGTTAACCAAAAGGAAGACTAAAATTCAAGTGGCCTCCTTCCTCGTTATAAAAAATAATTGAAGGAATTTTATATGAAAAGGAATACAACCATTCTAATCAGACACCGAGCCAATCCCAAGACTATAAGCCACAAAATTATAATATTCCAATGAACAAATAGATCTGAATTTCAAAACCAATTTTTTCATTTATAGAAGGGATAATCGCCTCAACAGCCCAGAAGATTTGGTATAAATATAATTACTAAAAGACTTACTAAGATTTGAGTAATTATTATTATACCTCTTAATGCTAGTTCAGTTAATAGATATTTATAATTATACTCTTTGAAATCCCAAAACATTATTTATTGGACAAAGTCACAAAGGGTTTAAGAAGGATAACTATAATTATATGTTAGCTAAATTAATGACGGAAATGTAATAATAATAATTGAACCTGAGAAAATTTTTAGAAATTATGCGGGAAATTGAGGTAATTATCCCTTTATGGAGTTCATATTTTGTCCCATCCACCTTGTGAAGCCCTCTGGCGATTCCCAGAGAATGAGAGAAAGGATAATCCTAGTTTAATTGGAAAAAGAAACTGAAAGAGGATTGGATATTTGGATAATCCAATGCTACTAATTTTACGGAAAATGCCTTCTTCAATGCACCCCACAGCATTGTTTTCCACTGCAAGATCTAATAAATATGGCATTTTTATACTTCTTAGTTGTTGTAACCATAAATAATTGAACTACAAGACAAGTTACAATGGTTTCCACTCTCTCCTCCCTGATCCTTTTCGCCAGTCTAGCACTCCTCCACCAACCGCCGCCTGCCGCCGCAAACCTCCACACAACCACCGCCATATTCAGATCCCAGCCCATTTCCGAGCCCACCTCATTATCCTCCGCCGAGACTCCTCCCACCACTTACTTTGAGGTCACAAAACCAATCCCGGTTCCCAATACCAAACCCTGCTCATATTTAGTCCTAAAACACGACTTCGCCTACACCTATGGAAAACCCCCAGCTCTTGCAGACTACAAACCTCCTTCAGATTGTCCATCTCAGAACTTCGGAAGAATCGTTCTTGAGTGGACCGCGACTTGTAAAGGGAGGCAATTTGATAGAATCTTTGGCGTTTGGTTAGGTGGGGTTGAGATCCTGAGGAGCTGCACTGCTGAGCCGAGAGCCACCGGCATTGTTTGGACAGTGAAGAAAGATGTCACGAGGTATTATTCTTTGCTAATGAGTAATCAAACTCTTGCTGTTTATTTGGGAAATCTTCTTGATAGTACTTATACTGGTGTGTATCATGCGAGTGTTAGTTTCCATTTTTATCCTGCTGAAAACGGTGAATTGAATAATGGGTTCGGGTCCGGGGCTGATGTGATCTTGCCCATTTCAAGAACATTGCCATTGAATGATGGGTTGTGGTTCGAGATTGAGAATTCAACTGATGTAGAATCAAAGGAGTTCAAGATTCCTCAGAATGTATATAGAGCTGTGCTTGAGGTGTATGTTTCTTTTCATGAAAATGATGAATTTTGGTTTGGGAATTATCCAAATGAATACATTTCTGCAAATAATCTTTCTGGGGTGCCCGGAAATGGGCCGTTTCGGGAGGTTGTTGTTAGCTTGGATGATTTGGTAGTTGGTGCTGTTTGGCCGTTTACTGTGATCTACACAGGGGGTGTGAATCCTCTCTTGTGGAGGCCAATAACTGGAATTGGTTCCTTTGATCTCCCTTCTTATGATATTGAGATTACCCCTTTGTTGGGAAAAATATTGGACGGGAAGACTCATAAGCTTGCATTTAGTGTGACGAATGCGTTGAACGTTTGGTATATTGATGCAAATTTGCATCTTTGGTTGGATAAAAACAGCGAAACGACACAAGGGAAGTTGTTAGAATACAATGTATCACCTCTTTCATTATCTCTTGTATCAAATTTCACAGGTTTTGATGGATTGTTCATCACTAACGTTAGTCGTTCAATAGTTTCTAGTGGATGGGTTAAATCATCTCACGGAGTGATCACAACTGAATCGCTTCAGGGATTCAAATATAGTAACATTATGGTGATGGGAAACGAAGGGAATTTACAGATAGTGAATCAAGTTGTAAACTTAAACAGCAGTGTTAGCACCAAGATGCCATCGCCTTCTATTAGCTCCATCATCTCGATCAAGAAGTTTAGTCTTTATCTTCACTCTGATGATATCGACAAAGGAAATGGAACATATGTTTCTATAGCTAATGTGACTTTGGGGTTTGATGATGAGCAGAAACAAAGGACTTCCAATTTTGGAACATCGACCAGTCGGCTGAAGAATCTGCAGAAAGGCCAGGGGTATATGGTTGTGAAAGGCAAATTGGTGGTCAGTGGACTCGGAAGTACTCAACAAGAATACCGTTATAACAGTGATAAGTACTGCTATTTTAGGAATGTAAGCAGCTCAAATTACACCATTCTTCATGATGAGGAGAGCAATTCTTGCAGCTACAATGTGTGGTTGCCTTCTAAACCTCGACGGGCCTTTTTAGGATTGAAGTTTACTGGTGTGAAGAAGGGGTTCATTTGATTGTTCTGTCTGCAACAGAATTTCTCCTCAGGGAGTCAGAAATGGGCTTCTTTTCCTCGTAATTTCAGGCGTTCTTTTTCTTTGGAATAAGTTATTCTAGACTCCATGCGGTTTAGTATAATTACCAAACACCCTCTGAGGCTCAGAGGTTTGGATAATTACCACTACTGTCCTATCATTAGTTTAGCTGATGCATAAATTACAAATAGACCCCTGAACGTGAGATGTAATTGTAATGGGTCTATAAATTAATAATCTTTCATAAGGCATTGTTTCTTTTGCACTCAAGTTATGATTTGTTCTGCAGATTCAGGGAGGCTTGTTGTGATTTTACCTGACATTGTCCTCTAATTTAAGTTCCGTTTAGGTCCCGTCCGTTTGTGTTTTCAGAGGGAAATTTCACATAATATTTGAAAATAAGAAATTATTTGTTTTTCTACCTTTTCGTTAAATTTTTTTTCCCCCATTCTTTGTAAACATATCATACTATCTTATCATCAGAAACCAATCAAAATCAAATTAAATTTCACACAAAGTACTCACTATTTCTCCAAAATAGTTAAAATATACATATATTACAGAAAAATGCTTTTTTCATGTGTAAAAGATTATAAGTTTAATAATTTTCTTTTTCATTTGTATACCTATTCCATTCAATACTCTCAGAAAAATCATTCTAATATAATTTCATTTTTATACAAGAACCAATTACTACAATAGTAAAATATAGAATGGATTTATGTCTTGGAAGATAACAAAGTTGTAAATTTCATTAAAATTTATCTACAGAACTTGGACCCCTAAAAATTTGGTTTGACCCCGCAAGTCATTAGCCATGCATGTAGCTCCGGCCCTTGGGCCTTGACCTGCATAACTTTTATAAAGCAACTTTACTTTTTTTCAGCATCCAATTAGTGTCAAATATTAGAAGATTTTTCCCGAGGCCACCCTAGGGGTGGCAAATTAGGGCGGTCGGGTGGGCTCGTATTAGGTTGAGGAGGATATAATATAAAGTTCAACTCAAATTTGATCTGACTTGATGATGACTCACTCACCCACCAAACTCGTTGACTTAACTCAAAATAATTATTTTGAATTAACCAGTCATATAAAAAAATGAAGATGAGAATGAAACTGATTAGGTCACACATAAAAAATAATTAAATTTCATTTCTTTTATCATTTTGTATCTTTACCTCATGAATATCAATACCTAAACTAAAGCAACTCCAACGAGTTTTATAAAAATTTAAAAAATATTTAGTTAAATTTGAGTTGGATTGGATAGGTTCAAGAGGCACTTGTCATGAGACCCAAAATTAAAATTTGGTTACTAGTATAACTTGAAATTCGATTTAACCCAATCTATTATCTTTGCATTCTGATTTGTAGACTTGATTTAGGCCTGTCAATGGGTAGGGTTTTACCCTACCCAAACCCATACCCAATAAATACCCTATAGTTAAGACCCTATGTTTACCCTACCCAATGGGTTTTAAGACCCATATGGAATGAGTATATTCTATATTTCCCATACCCATTGGGTCTACCCTATGCTATCAAAAGACCCATAGGGTCTATTATCTATATTATTAAAAGATCCATTGAATTTGTAGATTAACAATTGTATTTCATACAGATTTTCATATTGTTAATGTAATAAGGAATTATGAAATTTAATGTTATCGATAAATTAAACATACAATTATAACATACTCTTCAAGTTCAATGTTAATAAAATTTAAAATTCTAAAGTTTTTTGTTGTATATGCTCTTAATTTGGACTATGTTTTTAATATATATATATATATATATGTGTGTGTGTGTGTTTGTGTGCACGTATATATTGTTTTTTTAACGAACTAAGAATGCATCTGATCTGATTAAAAGTTTTGTACAGAGTTTATTCTTTTTATATAATTTTAATGATTGCAAACTACAATTTATAATAATAATATCACGATAATAATCTTCTAAAATATTTCCATGGAGTTTTATATATGTCTGATTTTATATAACACAATTGCAAACTACATAAGCTATTCAACTTTTAAATAGTTATTATAAAAAAAAATCATATTTTAATCTATATAAAATAAAAATTACAAAGTATAAAAAAAACTTATAAGGTTGATTCACAGTCTACAATTTCCATTGTTCTTGATAGCTATATTTAAAAAAAAAAAATAGTTTTCAAATGTGAATGAGGCATTACTGTTACTAGACAAAAAAATTGCAATACTTTGGATCAATCTCTCAAACTTTAACTTTCTAGACATTTATATCGAATAATTTTTTATTATACATTAAAAAGATTAATTAAGTTTTTATATACTAGCAAAAATATTCAGATTAATTCAATTTTATTTATACAATTAATTGAACGATTTAATTTTATTCAATTAATCTATGCAATTTTTCAAGTAAAATTATTCAAATCTATTTAAACAAAATATAATTTGAAAAATATATTGTTATATAAAGTTAATACATTTTATCTCCATCTTATAATTTTTGGATTGATTAGCTAAATTGGCAAATTATGGTATTAGAGTAGTTTATTGTTATAGGCAATGCATGGGTCTACACCTTACCCATATCCATGGGTAATGTATGCGTCTAGACCCTACCCTTACCTATAATGGTTATCTTCAATAGGTAAGGGTAGGGTATGGGTATTGCAAAAAATGAATGGGTCTGGGTCTGGGTATTAAACTTCTTCTTTGGGTCTGGGTAGGGTATTACCCTACCCATTGACTGGCCTAACTTGATTCGATCCAAATTCAAAAACGAGTCAACCTTAACCCATTTTTTCATATCCCATTGTGTTATATAGGAAATTATCTACTCTACATGCAATTGGCTTGACTATAATCCTTCACTAGCTTTTGTAGTGATTTAGTTGAAGATCCATTTCTAATACAGTACTAGAGCCAAATCCATCAGGGATCTTGAGTTACCCAACATTGGGCTATCAATTTTATATTATTCTACGCTTCAAATATTCAGTCCTAGGCTTGCTCAAATGTGTTTGAATCCCACTGTAAAATGTATGGATAATAGTATGAGCTAGCTTTTGGAGTGATGAGTTCAGTATTTTCAATAACTAACCCCTTCTTGTGATAATCTACCAATGTCTTTCGCAGGTTACTCTAGTTTTATCAGTTGTCTGATTCTGATTAATAAGTAATTTAATATTAGTGCATGCAAAGCAAAGAAGCAAAAGGTAATTACGGAAACTGATAATCTCTTGGAAGAAAACGAGGATGAAGACGCCTAATTAATTTACATATTTCAATGGGCGAAAAGGGAATTGCAGGTTGTGAATGTGGGTAATTTTCATGTTGAATTTCGATAATCATCAATGGTAAAGGGAAAATTAAATCATGCGTCCATGCAAATACTTTAGAGTTCACAGACATTAGTTTCTACATCATCAAGATTCAAGATGATGGATTCTTTAAACTGTGTTTCCTTCTGTTTCAATCATTTATTCTAATTTGTTTAATATTTCAGTATGTATACTATATCACAGTTGCTTAGCAATATTTTTCTTCAATATTGGTAAGAGCAAAATTTTAAGCATGGCAAAGTGCCAAGAGACTTAGTACACCATTAGTAAACCTAGCTAGTTTGTGGATAACAAGGTTTCTGTCCTTAATTCTATCCAGGTAAGACTCGACTTGACTCGATAACTTGAACGCACATAATCTACTAACAAATAGGTGATCTCAATCGACTTTATAGTGTTGTTGCGATGGTGGCATGTGGCATTACCCGAAATTTGATATAAGTTCACAACCACAAAATTTCTCTCATGTACTCATTTTAATTCATCCCAGCAGAATCTTTTATAGAAGACAAAGAAATACTAGCACCAAACTTATGGGAATGAATGCATGTTCCGAATATGTTGGGAGTTTTTATCAGACTAATCCATTTTAGGTTGTGGCCTAAGATGGATCCTCTACATGAGCACAAAAATGTCATTTTTTTTTTTTAAATCTTGGAAAACGCAAGAAAATTAATTATATGCACCACACAATTCAAACTTGGTTCCAGTAGTGCACATATACAATTCTTACCATTTACGCTGAATTAAAATAGTTAAGGTAAAACTTCAGAAAATTAAGAACAACATTAATTCAAGAAAATGAAGACTTTCCATACTAAATCATTAAATTCGTGCAAGAAAATCCAAATCTTGTACTAATTTATACCGCTAATAGATAGAATCTTGATCCTACTACTACGAATACTTATACACCCGATCAATTACTAAATTTGATACGTTATTCACACTAATAAGAAAACTTCCTGTGAGGTATAATGAAAGGTTCTTTATGTAGGTTCAGTGATGCAAAATAATTATATGGGACAAGCAACTGTATTGAAATTAAAGGAGTATATTTCTGAATTACTCCGGAAGGAAACAAATTAAGAAGAAAAATGAAAAATTAACCCTTAATTTTCTTGTGACTTGATCATACGTTTCATATGCAAAGTACTGTGTTTTATTCTATTCTTTCTAATATATAGTTCATTGGAGATGAGGATTGGATCTCGACTTGACCTTTTTTATGGGGCCGGGAAGCTCAATATCACTTCACCCAAGGGCTTCGACGTTCTTGAATCCTGAGTACTATCATGTTAAGATAACGTTTGATCATAAAAAAGGAGAAAGGAATCAAATTTAGATTTGAGGGAAGAATTTGAAGCTAAAAATTTTAAACGCCTTCAATCTTGAGTGGATATGGAAATCTATCTTAATGACTTAAAAGAAAAAAGAAGAAGAGAAACTCAAAATGTTTAATTAGTAAATGATTTGAAATTCAGAAGAACTGAAAATTATCCAAACAAATGGCATGCATAAATGTGTCACCATATAAATATGTAAACTCCAATGAAATCAACAGATAAAGTTTTCAATCCAAACACAACTTTATATATGTTCTTCAATAAAATAAAATTAATAGGTTTAACTAAGTTTAAATCTTTCAAACACAATAATATAAATCTGCAGAAAAAATCAAAATTCATATATAATTAAATTGCACATAAATATTTGAATAAAAGTAGGAGAAGAAGACATTGCTGTCAACTGACCAACTCATAAGGACATACTCATGACCAACAACTGATAATTAAAACACTGTTTCATAGAAATGATATAGCAACGGAAACATGATCCTGATCCTTGTGAAGAAGAGACAAAAGGACAATTGATGTTACTTCGGGCAAGAAAAAGACATTCCTATTTGGTTTTCTGTCTTCAAAATTAATGAAATATTATACGTGAAAATTAATCTGAAGTGAGCCCAATAGGTATTATAATAGAAAAACAAACCTAATTATTAAGATTAGTTCTATTTTTATAGTTCAATTTCCTGTAGATATTGTGTTTCATAATTGTATCAGCATTGAGAAATCACACATATCCCAAAAGACAAAAATATTGGACAAAAGTGAACATTAACATATAAAATTCAATTAAACCCACAAACAAATCCCTTATGTGTGTTTCGTTGTTCCTTGGTATTTTTATTTCGGTCAGTGTTTCATCTTCTATTTATACCAAATGTATATCGTGTATATATATATATACACGCACACGATCTAGTGATCATATATATGATTTTATAAGAAAATATTTAAGATAAGTAGCATATATTTACTACTGAGAGAAATACAAGATGAAACATAGAATTAACTAAAGGATCTGAACTGATGTTATTCGTGCTCTCATATGGATCTCAAGAATTGGGAAAAAAAAAATGGTTCCAAAAGTGTATCAAAATTAGGGTTTAGGCAGAGCCCAGATTTAGGGTTCTTGAGCGAGTATATATGTACTCATACTAGAGTACTAATGATTCATCAAAAAAAATACTAGAGCACTGATGATGAGTTATACCAAGCATCAATTCGAACTAATCATATATATCTCCAACAAAAAAAGCTCAAGAAATCTTACATTTCTTCATGATCTTAAAATTCAATATTGTTTAACAAACAAAAATAACAGCAAAAACTAATCCAACAACTCAAATTCAAGCATATAGTAAAAAAATTACCATTCATTCTTTATAATAATAATCATATCCCTGCAGAAGGATGAAAACTCGAGCTCATCCCTTCATTAGGCTTCCTCCTCTTCTTCTTCTTCTTATACGGGATTCCTCGAGCCTTGGCTTGGGAATCCCGAACCTCACGGAGGTAGACTCGTATCGCTCCATTAGCGAAAGGGTTGGTTTCGGGGGTCCCACCGTTCTCCTCATAGGCTGCCCGAAGGCGACCTATAAGCGCGTCGAGGCTACCCCACGCCTGCCTAAGAGGGCAGGTGCAGGGCCCCGCCGGATCGGGCTGCCCAAAAAACACACAGCCTTGTATGTGGACCTTAGTCTTCCCGAACTGATCGAGGTATCGCATGAAATCTAGTACGTGGCTGTAGTTGCACTGGGACAGGGGTACTGGGGGACGCTGGTTCCTTAAATACTGTCCGAAGGTGTTCCAGTCACGGCGTTTCTGGGACTCGTAACGGCTGAGCTGCGGTGGCGGAGGTGGCTGTGGCTGCTGCTGCTGCTGGTGATCAGCGGCTGAAGATGAGGACCCTTCTCCACCTGGATCATTGGACATCATGGTTTAGGACAAAATTAATTCTTGGTGGGGAGAAATTTAAGTGATTTGAGGTTGAAATAAAAACTATGTGAAGAAAAAATTGAAGTGGGTAATCAAATCAAGAGGGCTAAGGAGGGGACATGGTATGGGCCAAAGAAAGTGCTTTGGCTCTGCCCCTTTTTTCTTGCTTGGAAACACTATTATCTTCCTTTAAGGGTACTATAAGTGTATTAAGTATGATGCTCTCTTTTTATGTATTTTTTAGATTTTTTTAATTATTAAATGTGAAAGGGATAGGATGATTGAGAAGCAATGATTATCGAGGGTATTAAGGAAAAACGAGATAATGGTTAATTAATTAACCCCTAATGACTATAGGTGGCTAGATAATATGGTTGAAGTAACCTTAGTTAATTAGGGGAAAGTGGATCAGACAGCATAAAATCCTACTTTAATTCCTAGAGTTCAAAGTGATATTGAAACTTGTCTCCCCTAAGATTTAGACTAAGATTTGATTTGTTTTGAGCTTTAAGTATGCGGTAATTTTGGGTATTGATTATTTTTTTATAATAGTTTTCTTTTCTTTCTTTTTTTTTTTTTTTTCATTTTTTCGTGGTAGACGTATTTAGTAGATATTATTTTGTATATTCATTTTTTGTATGTATCTCACACACACATATATATGTTAGTAGTTGTCGCACGTTATTTTCGATCGACAATGCACGTACACAGATACTTTCTAAATGATAATATTATCTATTCACTTTAAAATAGTAAATAAAATTTAAATGAGAAATATTTCTTTAATTACTTGAAAACTTGTGTATGGAGAGAGAAAAAATAATATTGGTTTTCTTTTGAGCATAAACTTGTGGAAGTTTTTAAGGAATTGTTGAAGTTTAGAAATTAGTAGTTCTTAATCAAGTGGGGAAGATGTTGAAAAGTGCCATGTGTTTTGATTGACATATCACAATTATGACTTAATATCCTTAAAAGGATTGATAAGTATGGTTATAAACTTGGGGGACAAAACTTGATATCATAATCACTTAAAGCTTTAAAGTTTCAATTTCAACCTTAATATTGTACTTATGTGTTCATTATGCAAAAAATAAAAAGGTGCAATTTGTAAAATTACATAAAAAAATTTCACTCTAGAGTCAAAATGAGCTACGTACTTTTGTAATTATTAATGTGTGTATATACATATAGACCTATATGCATGTATATATATCCATCCTAGTGAAATTTAAAAATCCCAACTTACCCTTGCCTCTCATATAGGAGACTTCTAATTTTCTTCAAATAATTTGCATAATTAGGTCTTTGACTGCCCATGCCTATTTTCAAGCTTTTCGATTTTTTAATAATAGCCTCACATGCAACTTTTCTTTTATTCTTCAACAAATTTATACAAATTAGACATTGGTAATCTCTTCGATTTAGAGGGTTTTTGGGTGAGCTTATAAGCTCTTAAAAACATCTTATAAGATATTTAAGAACTTATAAGATGTCATGAAGTGTTTGGTAAAATTTTTCAAAAAAAATCTTTTTAGCTCTTAAAATAAGATGTTAGGAATTTACAAGCTCTTTTTAGAAAAGTAAGGAACTTCCAACTTATTTTTAAAATCTTAACATCTACTTTTATTTTTTTACCATTTTAATTATAACATTACCATTACTAACATTTTATAAGCTAAAAGGTCTTATTTTATCCAAACACTTTAATAACTTATTTTTAAAATAAGATCTAATATCTTATAGGATATTTTTATAAGCTCCAAAAACATCGTATAAGATGTAAGAGCTTATAAGATGTTTTAAATAAGCTTAGCCAAACACCCCCTTAAGGTAGAAATTTGATTTATTTTTAAATGATTTTAATTATTAATCAAAATCAACGTCTGATCATTATTAGGGTTGTATAAATTTTGGTTATATTTTTCTATTTTCTTGATTGGCAAGGGTTAGCGCGTCTAATTATTTTATTTTTTGAGTTTGCACATTTAATTGAATTGATGGTGATTGTGTGTTATATTAATTATGTCCATATAATCAAAATGAGAAGTGACATAAACAAGGAAATTGAATTACCCAAAAAAAAAAAAAGAAAAGAAAAGAAAGAACAAGGAAATTGAATTTAAATAATATCTAAATATTATGTCATAAGTACGACACTCTACGTTTCATGATTCTCTTGATCATCCTGCATACTTGAACAAGTAATAGTACGATTTTGTCCCTATATTAATTCCATCAATTTTCCAATATGCTAATTACAAGTTCAATGTAATTTAAAATAATAAATTATTTTGTTTTACATCATATATATGCGTGTAAATATTTAAAACCAGCTACTAGTAAAATAGGTTATCACTGCAAAAAGTATAGAAAGAATGACAAAAGAATTGAATGACTATATATGAAATTATCGCTAATTCTATATTAAAAAAATGATAAAAAATTATGTTTTGTCAAAAAAAAAAAAAAATTTAACAAACTAAATGATGACAAAAATGTGTTTATATTATCACGGTTGATCATTAATATTAACACATGTATAATGATTACCCAGTAAAGATGAAAATTTTGTCACCAAATTTCAATGATAATTTTTCTTATCACAAGATTAATTATCACTATATATTAAAACACTATTTTCTGCCACTGTTGAGCTATATGGTGACAATAAAATAGTTATTGTTACTTAAAACATATTATTAGTGACAAAATAAAATTTATTATCACTAAATACATATTTAGAGTTATAATCTTTATATTGTCACAAAAATTTCTATTACTTATATTATACTTTTCTGTAGTGATTCTCTTTGACAATGACGTAAAATTTAATATGGTAACTTTCATTCACTCAAATAATATTCTTCCTAAGTTTATAGTGCATAATTTTACACCTCACCGGATTAGAAATTCATGTCATCATGATCAAATGAGGACAAAACAACAAAACTTTACCTTATTTTATGATCATACCACAAAAATGTTATATTTCTTTATATTTATATTATCCCAAAAAAAAAAAAAAGAACGTCTTGTACGTAGAACATGTAGTATATAGCCTATGTATTTGTGTACCTGATGTTGGTACGTATGTTTAAAGCCTAATTTGTCTCAATATGTCGTGTTACGTACACACAATTGTTTTAAAGCAACTAACAATGAAAAAATTAATTATATAGTTTTATGACTCCACAAATTAGCTCATGTAAATATTGTAGAACAAATAACTTATGCCCATTGATTAAGTCATGTTTTATGGACGCGCACATGTAGTATAGCATCAAATGTAATAACTCCTATTTATTTAAATATGTTTTTTTTTCTTTTTTTTTCCCCTAAATTCCCAGAAACTGTGGTGAAAGATTTTATATTTATCCTAATTAAAATTACACTTCAAGAGAATGCGAGTTTCATACATAATTTTCCAATAGAAACTGCAAAAAATCTTTCGACAAATTCAATTTTTAGACGAATTGATCAGAACTTAATGTTTGTTTCAGATTGCGCACGACCTAATATTACATTAACAAATAGTCCTCTTCTGTTAGACGACTAACATTTTTGAATTACTTGAAAACTGTTATTTTAGTCATGTAACTTTTTGAATATAGTTCTATTTCTTTTGAATTTTGACTATTTTCCCCTAATATATCTATAGTTACACTATACATAAAGTGTGAGAGCCAAATGTAATTATTTTGATGGTATGTTTTCATATGCAATGCTTATAATGTCCTTTTATATTAATTTATCTTAATAATTATCCATAATACAATAAAAAAATTTTTAACTTACTGATTTATTTATTTATACTAAATTATGTGTATATTTAAAAAATGATCAATATAGATGTAGATAATATAGATATATGAAATATATATTAATTATTCTTAGGCATATGCATTATATCGAGTGTACAGTGACTGCTAGTATAATATTGTTGAGGATCCAATTACTTAAAACTGATTTATATTATTAAATATTAAAAAATGGAATAATTTCTTAAACTTATTCTTCCTAGTAGTAATGGCTTCAACTTGTGACACGGCATTTGATTGGCCCTTATTTTATTGGTTTGGCCCCCTTTGACATTGTCTGAATTCCATGATTTGCCCCTCAAATGGGTAACAAGACACTGTAAAAGGAGGGAAATGGGAATCTACTAAGTATGGCCTAAGATTAATTTTTCATAATCTAAGATGATTTGGTTCTCTTAAAGATTATGATTAAACTAACAAAAAGAAGGGATTAGGCAACAACCATAGGTTAAAATAAAGCACAATTTAAATCCCTCAATCATATGAAGCCACGTAGGCAGGAGGATTCTGTAAATCTTAATTTTGAAGCTTTCCTTGTACATTAATTAAGGTTGTAATTAATTAGTATTTTATTAGTTCAATCACAATATAATTGTCATAACAATCACTGTTGTTAATGCTTAAGCACTCAGAAAGTAAAATTAGTCCACTGTGCCTTGTTAGTGATGTTTTTGTTGTTGCTCGTCGGCTTTCTCTCTCATCATTTTTTTTTTTTTTACTTTAACTTGTGGCTTTTTTTACTGAAAGGTATGAAGAAATAGTGGGAATTATTTTGGTGCCCTTGTGACATTTTATCTTTAGCTGCATCGCTACAAATGACATTTTTGAAAAATGTCACCATACACAAAAATTATCACTATAATCTGGTTGACATGGTATTTCTTAATGCCTGTACTTAATAATTTTGTTGTAGTGCGTCTTTGTTTGGATTGATATATCATGAATATGTAGATGATGTGCTTACTTTAAAGTTAAAAGGATTCAATTAGAGTAGTTGGAGATTCCCTATAAATAAAAATTCTCTATTACTTAATTTAGTAAGTGATGATAACTCAAATTCATGTTGATATAGAGGTTAATCTTATGAAGTATTGTTTGTTTTTATGCATTTGATGGGATATATATATATATATATATATATTTTGAAAATGTGCCATATAACTGTAATAGAGAGACCCAATATATCAATTGTTTTCAATTTCTCGTGATGTGAGATCAATCAAAGAAAGGAAGAGGTTTTAGGAGCGTCTTCAAATAAGTTTAAAATAACAGAGTGCTACTTTTGTGATCATGTGGATTAGGTATCTATTAGAGGATGATAATGTGCATAAACATATCATGTCAGGTTTTGTTAACTATGTTCAATTAATTTGTCATACGCACAAAACAAAAATTTGTGTTGAGATGATTAAATTTCAATCTATCTCTAATTTTGAGTTGAATTGAGTTGAATTTACGTTAGAAAAGACCTAAATACTCAAATATGTATTTGTGTAATAAATCTAAGTAATGAGAGTAAAATTCATCTTATTCTTATTCCCATATCATCTATATTCTACATTTCTATTTGAGTGCATGAATGCAAACTGGTCATCATATTTATTTTATCTAAGTTGATTTTTTTGTCAAGTTTAAAATTAAATATGAAGTTTATTCGATTATATATGGTAGAAATCAAATTTAAATGAGTTTTATTAAAGTGGCACACGTAAGTTGATTGAGACACTTCCACACACTGCATTATTATTTAATCAATGAGGTCTTGTCCTAGTAATAAGGGTGTAGGTGCATTATCCTTCAGTTATAAATTCGATTCTCATCTATGTGTGAGATTATTTTTATACCATATAATAGTTTTAAAGATTTTCTCCCGTATAGTATACTATTGAAAGTTTTTTTATTAGTTGTATATTATACTTGATCTTTTATTATTATCAATGTATTAACTAAAAACAATTGCTATAATTGGAACACTTTATATTATATATGTTAATTTGCGCTCATAATTACCTCGATGTCCCTGAGGTTTGACTTCATTATAGAAATATTCCCTATGATTTAAAAAATTATAATAATATTCCATATCTTTAAATTAACAAGGGATGTACTTGTAATGTTTAAGTCAATTTGTTATAGTTTTGGTGGCCTAATTATAATATGGAGGGTTGTTATATTTAATTCCTCAAACAATAAGAAAGATTTAGACAAATTTCAAGAGATGTAGAGGCAATTATGCTTATATATATCTAAGTGTTTACTTATGCCATTGTTGTACTTGCCCTTTGATGGACAAATTCTATTATTTATTCTTTTTTTTAGAGAATTAGATAGACAAATTGGGAGGTACA
Source organism: Handroanthus guayacan (assembly GCA_014898755.1). Classification (NCBI taxonomy): domain Eukaryota; kingdom Viridiplantae; phylum Streptophyta; class Magnoliopsida; order Lamiales; family Bignoniaceae; genus Handroanthus; species Handroanthus guayacan. Next base: position 342,660 of record JACFYI010003650.1, read on the forward strand.
ATTATTTCAATTCTAGCTACCTACTGTCAATTGTAATAAATTTATATGTTATTTCATTTAGGACAATTAACTGTTCTGATTTAACATCGTTCCTGTTTTAATTTAAATAAAAAAAATGACATTATCACTTATCAATATAGGCATGCCAAAGCCAATCACTTACCAAGGAAGTGATTTATAACTTCACGTATCTTAGAGCTAATTAAGTCTTGCCAAATTTGTAAAATTAAATTGTCATTATTTGCATAATCATAGTCGGAAAGGACGAAAAGAAATTTGTACAAGCCAATGGTCATGCAGCTTCACGATACACCTTGTAGCACGATGGTACAAATTTTTATTTCACTAAAAAAAAAAATTGTGAGCATAAAATTATTTTTAAGGGTTCTTTTCTTGAGGCATTTTTCCATAACGAAAAAGTCCTACCACGTATGATGGAAAAAAAAAAAATCATCGCAAGGCCAGACTTTCGTGTTTGATAACAACATTGAACATTGTCAAATCAAAATGTGTGAAGAATAAAGGATACATGCTTTTTACGAGTTTCTTATCGAAATGATCTCTGATATTAATAGTTTATATAAGTTTTCTCCTGCATCAGCTATTTGTTTCATCCTAATCTTGATGAAATGTCTTCAATAAATAAACTAGTGTGCTCCATCGGCAGAACAATACTTTTTGGGGTTGAACTGTTCGACCTAGCAACGATCTTGGATACACTACAAAAAAATTGAGCAATTACCACCGTTAAAAACTGATGTTAATGGGAAAAAACGGTGGCAGAAAGTCATTTGCTACGATTTCACTACAACAATGATCCGTGATTTCTGTGAGCGTAGCGGAAAATCCACCACGGCTGTATGCCATGGTGAATGTTTTTCACTTCGGTATAGCCACGGCAAATGGTGTTTCTACCACGATTTTTTGGATTATAGGCTACTACATCTACTACGGCTATTAATTGGCTACTGTTTCCACTACGGCTATTAAACTTTTAGTTGCAAAAAGTCAATATTTTTGTAGTAATATCATCATAATAAATAAAAACTATTACGCATAATATTTAGTTCGCACACACATATTATATTAATATTCCATATTGTTCATTTGGATAGTGTCTAAAATGTGTACATATATGTACATATATGTGTGTATAACCAAAAATTAAGGAAAAAAAGGTAAACTCTTTTTACCTATTTTTAATTACTCTTTGAATATTATACAATTTCCAAAAGTAATTGTAAGAATAAAACCCCCACTTTCTCTCCTACCAAATTAATTACAATGAATATGAACTACAAATGGCAACATCAAGTACTCACCTAAGATGCCCCAAAAAATAAATGTGATGGAATTTTGTGTCTGCTGAGAACTTCTTTACTTTCATTAATTTGTCATTTACACCATTTTTAGTCTAATTCCAACTGCTAACCTGACTTTATTTGTCAAAACTTGCATAATATCAAAGACTTAAGTAAAATAATAATAATATAAAATTAATTAGCAGGCATGGTCCCACATACACTAGGGTTCTCACTTTTTGGGATATTTCAAAAGTCCCCATCAAAAATTCACTTATTGCAGAATCAGGAAAAGATTTGTTAAAAAGACTTAATCACATAATAATGCTTCACTGATTAGACCATTAACAGTAACAGTGAAACTGTCCATCACTGATAAGTCCCCACTAATTTCCAATTATTTATTTTGTTCTGTTCAGTTTGCTTTTCCAAATTTGCCCATTCTTGCCCAAAATTTGAGTTTGCTTCCTTCTGCACTCTATGGAATAAATTTATCATAAAATTTAAAATTCTTAAGTTCAATAAGATCTATGTAGTGTAGTGTATTTGATTATTGGCTCGTAGAGGTATTTTTTTTACCATTAATAATTTTTTTCCCTAATTTAATGATTTTGGAGGGTTTGGAAGTACTGCACCCAAACTTATTGGAAACTTTTTTGTAGCGTTAATATAATAGTTCAAAAAAATTATCTCTTTTTCAAAAATAGTAGAACAACAAAACTTGATATGAGACATACAAAATTAATACATCAAGGCTCGTTTGATTTGTTGGATAGGATCACGAGCAAACTAGTGATACATAAAATATATGATTAATTAAATTCATTGCATGATTATTTTTTATAAATAATACATTTGTCCTTTATTTGACTAATCGATATATATACGTGTGTGTGTGTGTGTATGACAGAATGTGTTCACATTCAATAGTCGGAATATGTTTATTACACACTTCTACTAGACTATGATTGATCGATGAAATAAACAATGATGTAAATTCTAGGTTAAGATATTTCTGAAAGGAATCAAATCTTTCATTTTATATAAATCGACTAGGTAAAATCTTATCTTACTTTTACTATAGTTATATAAAAACAACTTATAATTTTTCTGAAAGGAATCCAATTTTTCATTTCTTATATAACTCGACTCAATGAAATTTTATCTTGCATTTAAAGCAGAAGTCCGAATTAAAGGTTTTAGCGAACAAATCATTTATAGTTTATTAATAAAAATTAATGTTAACTCTTATGATGTCAATATTCTTGAATAGCAAAAGTGAGACTAGCCTGGATCATGACTATTTACAAAAAAAATTCTTTCTTAAAAAAAGAAAAAAGGAAAAATCATATCATGAAGAATCAAAATTTTTAATTTGTTACATTAATAACATGAGCTTTATATGTACAAATTGAATTTGAGTGGATAAATTTAGTGTTAGTTGCAATTTTTGAATGTTTGGACAATTCACTTATCATCATCATTATTTGTGATTTAAACATATTTGCGATATCACGTTTGCTAACTTAGCACCAACTCTATTTTCAGCTTTCATCCGTAAGCACCATTGTTTTATGACAAAGAGTCTAAATTACCACTGTTCATAAAAATTACAATGAATTTTATAAAATTGAACTTACAATGGATGAGGGACAAAAAAAAAGAAGAAAAGAAAAAGAAAAAGCCTCCTAATAATGAAGATTCAAGCCCTAATTCTTTTCTCATTATTTCTGTATAAGAGGTTGAAGCTTGTTCTAGGGTTAGTGTTGTAAATCTCCCATGCCCTTGCGTACGCATGAATTACTTTGAAATTAAAGCTTAACTTTTAAGTCAAGCAGTCTCCACCGATGACTTGATGCCTCAAGGAAGGTCTAGAACTATCGTTATAATTAGCTCGAAAACTTGAGTCTTTGACCTCATAGGTGAATTTGTAGCTACGTAGATTTTGTTCTCCTTTTAACGTAAACATTGATGTTACTACACTCGACCTTCTATTTCTTCCCACGTTTCATTTTTCATTCTACTTCATGAGTGCATGCTAAATATATTATATCCACAACTCTACGTTTTGAGAAAAAATACTTTTTACACTTGGATATGTATTTATGATATGAAATAGAATATGAAATACTGTTTCAAAATAGAGGAATCTATGCATCCAGATTTTATATTGCATTTAAAGTTAATGCATCTTTTTGTTATTGTCAATTAGCCCAATTAAGCCCATTCTTTCAAAATTAAAAACCCAAAGAACCATTCTTTCTATTTTCAATGACAATAATCACATCCCATTCTGTCAGGAACAAGAGCAAAGCCCATCTTAAGGAGTCCATTAAACCGCGTGATCCATTAAAATAAGTACCGTTTATTTCAATAATCCAATGAAAACAATCATGCCACAAATATTGTTCTTTTTTGGGACCACATTAGCACTTAATGAATAAAATGTTGTTTCATCTTTTATTTCATCTTTTATTTCATGTATTAAATACATATTAAGTGTATTATATATATATTTTATAAAAATATATGATTGTAAATGTTATACGCTTGACAAATATCTATGCCATCTCATATTTCATGTATTAAATACATATTAAGTGTATTTTATATATATATATATTTATAAAAACACAGGATTGTAAATGTTATACGCTTGACAAGTATCTATAAAATGAAATAAAAGATGAAACACAAATTGAAATAAAGTATCCAAAGTGATAAAATGAATTCTTTAGTCACTAAACTAACCCTCCAAAGAATGGGTATATTGCATCCATATTATCCAAAATGTCCTTCCACTACAAGAATTTCATATAAATTATGATGTTCACAATAAAACCTCGATTCATTTTTGGAGATGGCTGAGAACACCAAAAAATAAGCCAGGGGCAATTTTGCCTTCACAAATCTATGGATTAAAATCATTGAGAATATAATTAAAAAAACACCAATATGGGTTTAATTATATACACAAGTGTGGTATAACTATCACATCTTGCAATAGAACGTAATGACTTGTGTAAATGCAAAGTATAAGATCTTCTCATGCTCCAGGCCCTCGGTCTCGTGGGTGCGAGGACTGTCTGAAAATTCATCGCATGCAACCTGAAATTGAATTGCAAATAACTTGCTCAAAAAATATCAAATGGTTATATATGGATCATTTGATCAAATCTTATAAGGTATTGACCTTTTCATAGTGGGATGGGATATTAAGATCTACTTGGAGACACCACCATAGTTCTTTTGTGACCAACAAAATATGTCTAAATCCCCTTTTTTTGAGCAAAATATGTAAATGTTAATGACATTCGAAATATACTGGTTAGTTTTTAACGCTTGCTTGGCGAGAGTTAATTTTCAGGTTAAATATTTGATTTTAGTTCTCCTATTGCGATATTACAAATCATTTAATTCTATTTTATAGATGTCCTCTTAATAATAATAATAATAATAAGACCGTACATTCTACATCACAAATTGGATTTGATCTTTGGTTTATTTCACTTCATTTAGTTTGGATCCGCCCTTTCTTGCAATTTTTTAGGGTGATTTCGATTTTTCAGTAAGAATAAGTAACAGTATTCCACAGTAAACACATATAATAAATAAATACATAAATAAACGAATGATAAAGATGTTCATGTTGAAGAGCACAAAATTGAGCAACTTCCCGTAAATGATCTTAAATGAAAAGTATGATCTATTTCTTGAAAATATTAATGGATCTATTCATTGAACATAAAATTTCTTTTGGTATATATTTTCACACTCCCAATATGCTCACTCCAGATGCTATAAATTGATATTGGTGAGGTCTTGTTCTAATGGTAAAATAGAGGTCTCATGATTATAAAAATCATGAATTTGATTTCCACTAGTGTGGAGGAGACTGGTTTTCAAACGTATGGTAGCTAGGCTTATTGAAGGATTTTCTATTGTATTATTAAGAGTAATCTTTGTCAGTTTTGTCAGTTTTGTCAGTTGTTGTATTTGATATTTAATGGTTATTGATGTATGTTCGAGTCTCCCAACCTAATAATTCAGTAATAAGCTTATATATATATATATATTATTATATTATTACTATATTTTATAAGTGTGAAGGCGCGTGGCAACCCAATTTTGCCCACGCTTTTTCCGTTTGTAATATTAATGTTGTGAATGCTAGTACCATTTGCTGTTCTTTTTGTCAGTCTCTTTGTTTTTTATGTACTGTGGTGGGCCCCAACTTTTTTTATGGGCCAAAAAATGCATTTTTCGTTTTCTCTTTTTTTTGGTCCGTCTTTCATTTTCTTTGCTTTTTTCTTTTGCATTGATGGTTGGACCACTTGATTTCACATATCAAATGGTTTTTTCTTTTTTCTTTTTCATTTTTTTTGGGTTCTATTTATTCAATAGTGCGGTGGGTTTTGTTAGAATTATGTACAATTTTGAATTAAACCATTTATTTAATTAAAGTTATTTTCTATTTTTAATTATTTTATTAACCTAAAAAATTTGTACGAATATATTTTTTATTATTAAAAAAATCCATTATGAATCTTTTGTATGTTATCTTATTTAAAACTCATAATATTCATATACTCTATGAATAAACATCAAACTGATATACCTAAAATTATTAAAAAAATAGCTTGCAATTATGGAAAATAACAATTTACTTTACTTACTCAATTCAAACTCATGTATTAGGAATAAATGTATGCAAATTATTATATTTTAATAAACATAAAAATAAAGGAAAAAATCATCCAAATAAAATATTATTTTATTTTATGAGAAATTAAAAAATAAATCGTATTATAACATGAAATTAGTAGAAATTATAGAATACAAATTATAAATAGAATTGGATTACTATATGACTAGCAAAAATTCTAGGATTGAAATGTCAAATTTTCTTTTGTAAAATACCCTGATTCATAAAAATAACTAAAAATATTAGATACATAGAAATATTGCAAAATTTATAAAAGAAGTAATAATAATACATAAACAACTCAACCAATAACATTAGCGAAAGTTATAAAATAAAAATATATAGGAATCTCATTATAATATGATAAGCAAATATTCTAGGATGACATGAAAATGTACTTTAAGATTGAGAATCAAATTTTCTTGCATAATTTATCCTGGTTCAACAAAAAATAACTTGCTCAAAAAATATCAAATGGTTATATATGGATCATTTGATCAAATCTTATAAGGTATTGACCTTTTAATAGTGGGATGGGATATTAAGATCTACTTGGAGACACCACCATAGTTCTTTTGTGTAATACCTTGAGTTTCCCTAAGTAAAACTTCGAATCATCAATTTTCTCAAAATATCTTGATTTAAGTAAAACGAAGCATGATTTGATACCAAAAATAAACTTTACACGTTCAGAATGTTTTATCTCGTCGGAGCCTCGATTTCCTACATTATTTTCAGCGCAAAATAGGCCCAAAACCTATTTAATTTCGGCCCAAACATCAGCCTATGATTCTAGCCCAAAGGATTAAACATTTAAAAAAAAAAAAAAAAGAGGCAAGAAAATCGGATTTCAATCTGCTGCATGGGGCAGCATGGTCAGCCAACTTTGCCTACCATTTTTCATGGGATTTGGCTTGCAAATCTTTGACCACTTGCTTGCATGCACTCTCCACACTATAAAGTAGTGCCTTAGGCTTTATCCAAACCATTTCACCTCAAGAAATCTGCAGAAAAAGCATTCCTTTCCTCCATTTTTTTCCAGCTCTCGGCAGCTTCCTGCACCAACATTTGATAAGATTTTTTAGGTGACTCAAGGGGAAACTCAAGGGATACTCACTCACCTTGGTAAGCATAATGTTAGCTTATTGAGTAAGTGATTTTGGTATGAATATGTGAGAGTTAACACTTGGTTTAATAGTTATTAGGTGTTTAACTCAACATTTGGAACAACTAGCATTTCTTCAAGACGAGCCTAGAAGCTCTAACAAGTAAGACTTATGGTTTCTATGCCCTTGTTCTTGATTTCATGCTTCACTCCATGCCTCATATGATATTCAGATTTCAAGCTCATAAGCATGTTGTTCATGTTGTTCTTGCTTTGTATTGTGAACTCTATGAAATGGATTTCTTGGTGTGAATATGTGTTATTCCATTAACATGAACATTTTGAGCCCTTAATGTTCGTAAAAATCACAACGTGAGCTTGGATGAGATATTGAACTAAGGACGATGGACTAAGAGATGGATTCGATAACCTAAAAATGGATATGAACACAAGATACGGACAAAACGTCATATTTCGACTTGATTTTATTTACAAAAAATCTTTAACCAAAATCATAAAACGACATTTTATAAATATTTATGGATATGAAACAATCCCAAAAATATAATTTTGAACCAAAAATCAAAAGAAAATAAAAAGACAAAAAAACGAAAAAATGGCCGAGACTCAGCGCTCAAGCGCACGAAATGAGCGCTCAAGCGCCGGTCCGGTTGGCCAATTCCAGTAGCCAAGTGCTCAAGCACCCAGCTCACTAGAATATTTTCTTGTTGGGGAGCCTGAGCGCCCAAACCGGCACTTAAGCACCCGTCTTGATACACTTTCAAGCAATTTTTTTTCTTCGTTTGGTTAATCCAAGTCCGTATCCGATCTTTTCAAAGTATAATTAAGTTTTCAAAATGATGAATCCTCTAGTCCATAGTCTGATGCTCGTTTGTTCGAACTAAATGATTGACTAAACTTCTGAATTGTCCATTTAATTGCCATTAGTCAATCAAACGCGCCAATAGCTTCATGATTTTGGTACATTTGAACTGTCCTGATTGTTCTTAGCCTACTGTTCTTACTGTCTGTTGGGCTTTGGGGATTTACATGAGTATCGAATTGGGTAACGTTGGATTGTCAATACGAGCCATGTGAATTTCCATCTGTCGGATAATTCGGATGACTCTGGAGTTAGAGTTCTGAAGGATTATTCTAAAGCACGAATGTTGGCTGTGCTTTACTGTATTTGTTGCTCTTTCGAGAGTTTGGAGGGATAAGAATTTTATATGATTGTATTAAAGATATAAGGGTGATAGACCTACCAAACGCTTGTTTCTGCCTTATGACTTGAATGTAATATATGTATTTGTTATCAGTTTGATTTGTCCATTCTGAATTGTTCTGAACTGTATATTGAAATCACATTCTTGTCCTATTGTCGATATGCTCATTGTTTGGAACTCTCTTGCTTTTATCATCTTGCCGTAAGTTTTACTGGGTCGTGTGACTCATGACTCTATCATATTATGTAGGATCTTAAGACGTGGAATATCAACTGAAGATGTGAGCCTGATTAGTATTTGTTTCTTTTGGATTCTGCATTTAAGCTGTAATTTTTAGCTCGACTAGATTTTTGGACTATTGAATTGTATATGTGGATAGTTGAGCTTATTTTGGGAAGATATGTAATATGTATATACACTCCTAGTATGAATGAATTTTCGATGATTTTAGTTTGATTTGAGCATGTCA
>JACFYI010003651.1:55535-84514 GCA_014898755.1 Handroanthus guayacan
TTGTCGGTTGTCACTATTCACTAGTTAAAAATACTATTCTTGTGGAAATAACATGAAATAATTTAGTCAAAATTTCTTTAGGAAAAACAATTCTGCAAGAAAAAACATTGATTTGAAACTTTAATTACAAGAAAATAATAAAAAAGTAGACAACTTGCTATAACTAAACAGGACATGTTATATCAATAGATGCTACATATGAAAGTAAACTATGAAGTGATTTATTCTAGTTAGAAACAAGCCCGTTCACAATTCACAAATGAAAACATTAGAGTTATTGGGTCGATCTAATGAAAATCATGATACATTCTTGCTAGTGCCAGACCCATGAAAAGATGAAAAGAGAGGGTCGAAGATAATAAATGATGTCACGAGATAATGTACAGTAAAAATGAGTCTATTCGCTATATAAAACTTACGCGTGCCAATTTTCTTTACGTTCTTATATAGGTATATTTACTATCCAAATTCTAGCTTGATCCATTTCAAATAAATGCAAATCCTCCCCACTAATAATGTAAAACTTCTATATACACATGGTATATACGTGGCAGGTGTCGTTGAAAAGTATTTACATCACATCAAGATCAGAAACGAAATATTTAATTACATTTTTTTAAAGTTTTGTCAAAATTATTAATCTATCAATTCTTCCTAGTTTTCTTTTTCCAACTTTAGGCCGGTGGGGGCTGGTGTTTAGTTCTGGACAGGGCTAAAAAATAATCCAAGGGCTAGAACTAATTATTATGCAAGTTGTTTAGATATTATAGAGTAACTTAGGATAATAGTGACCGTTTGCTATACTAATCATCTTGTCATTATCATAATCTTAGTACTAACCTAATATTTAGATAATATCTGACTCATTAATACATATACAAACATAATAAGAAAAAGGGATTTTTTTTTTTAATGATCCTTTAAAAATAAAATTTCAAGAAACTGTGCCAAGTTTGGTAGAAATTATGAATCTGGAGGTAACAATTGGGACCCTATTGTGGCACAAGGTCCATGGGTTGGTTGATACTTTAACTAACTTAGTCCATATTTATAATTTAATTTTCTAACGTAAATAATTGAATTGTTTGAGGAAAATTTTAAAAGATTTGATGTAAAGTCTGAACGTTCAGTAGCATATCTTGTTCGAAAAAATGGTTGTTGGAGTTAGGATTATCAAGATTGGAAAATGATTTAGTCCCTAATAAACGGAGTATGCGCCACATGTAACCTACTTTTGACGAAAAAATGCCTGCAAAATTCATCATGGTGTGCTGTGAATTACTTATTTTGGTACTAATGGCATGGCTTAATTAAGGGGAAAAAATGCAGGGAGTGATCATTTCAAAATTTTCTGAGAGACAAAGTGCAATTTTTTTATTTTTTTTATTTTTTATATATATATTTTTTTAAATTGTGCGTGACAAAAGTTATGAATAATGAGGGAAGATATAAGGAATATGAGCACTGAGTCCGTCCACATTCCGGTCATGAAACTGTCCCAGCATAAGCTGCTACTCAATAATTGCCACTACTTGGAACTAAATAAAGTAGTTGAACACCAGAATTACTTGTCTCAAAAGTCTACACAAATTTTGAATTTTGAAAAATTTTAGACCAATATTTGATCCTAAATGTAGTCTAAAAATTATATTATATTTATCAAAAATAATGTGATTTTGTGTTTTATTCTTATTTTTATATCTACTTTCATCAGTAAAAATTGAGGTGCAAACATAATTTTAACGTGTAAAGGGAAAAGTTATATATAGAGAGAGGTTTGTTGCTTACATATTATATACATCTACTTATACTTTTCTAGCTAGTGTATAATTTATACTCACATTTTTTCTAGTAAAAATATAATTTGTACTTATATATATAGAAAAAAGATAGAGCGATGTTATATTAATCCTTTTATTTATTTTTTCTAAATATTGAACTTTTAGCTTACTCTGTATCACATTACAATTTGTGTACTAAACTATAAAACGTTTAATTTTCTTTACTGCTTATTTTATCGAGACTGGATTTTGTTGATATCATGTCAACAAATACATACAAAATATAGTTATACTTGCCATATGATCCATAGCAAAAATTGTCAACTTGACAATTTTAATCATTACACAATATGGGTTGTAGACAAGATGTAACTAATAATATAACTGACTTTGTGGTGAAAAAGGTTTATAATTATGCAATAGGATGTTGGAAAAACTGCCCTGATGAAGACATTTTAGGTATCCAAAAACAAAGTCATAGGGGCCCCCTTTCATCTCTGAAAGCATCCTTGGCAATGTGGTCTCAAACCTAATCCAAATATAAGTATCTTGTGGATCATTTTTTGTGTTCTTTATGTAAGAGTTGGTACAGTACATCACTGCGGTTGCTACTTAACTTGAGAATTAGTTTTTAATTTTATTCCTATCCCAAAATAACGTAAATATTAATATAGTGTGTAATGGGCATGACATGGATATAACAAAGACCTAAATTATATTCATGGCAATGAATTTTTTTATCCAAAGGGATGTCAAATAATTGTTGCTGGCACGGAGTCATCCATTAGGTCTTACATGGGTTAGATTATTTTTAAATGATATTTCAGGTTGAGTATTCAGGTCATACATAATTTGAATAAGAATTGGATATTAATTTGAAATTAAAGTGAATGATTTTTGTGGCTGGGGTCCTAATAAAAACTCTCTATACTTAAGATAACAAAATGCGTATGATAAGAGCATAGGTAGTATACAAAGGTATAAAATTTCTAAAATATGTGTATTTTTGTCTAATTATGAAGTGACCCTATTTCATCAATCATTGGTTGCCTTGCAAGATCCCTTTTTTTATAGTTAATTGCCTTGCAAGATCAACTCAAGTGTACACAACACATTCAAGAGTTCAAACTACGTATTGAAATAGACTTTGGATGTAATTCATCCCAAAAACTGGCTCAAAATGTGAGTATTCATCAAGATCATCTAAAAAGACCACTACCCACGCACTTTAGCGGTGTGAGAATAAAAATACAAATCAAATCTAGGTCAAATTAAATCACACACGACCTAAAGAAAAAAAATACAAATTCTAAATTCTTCAGAAATTATTTACTAAAAGCAGTCACATCTGAGTCAAATACGCATTTTGCTTTGTACCAGTTACAATTGATTCACAAGGTTGTTTAATATATCTATCCTCTTCTTCATGTTTTTCAAACAAATCAGAGTCAAATTAGATCACACACAACCAAAAGAAAAAAAATACAAATTTGAATTCTTTAGGAACTATTTACCAAAAGCAGTCACATTTGAGTCAAAATACATATTTTTGCTTTGTATCGGTTACAAATCGATTAAAAGGTTGTTTAATATATCTATCCTCTTCTTCATATTTTTCAAACAGATCAAAGCCGACTCTCTAACTTTCCTTCAAGACGATCGAGTCCACCATCAATCCAAGTAAAACATATGTTCATCCATACTACTCCCCAAAAAGAGGTCTTAACAACCCATTCCAATCTTTACATACCAAAACCATCCATCCATCTACAAAAAACACCTACACAACTCATGAACTAGAGAAGTTTACCATTTTAACCCTATTGGGGTAGAAAACTTCACATAGCTGATTATACCTCTCCATGTCAAAATTTCTAGCTTTCATAATCTTCTTTTGCTTTACTTTGAATCTCCTTTGGAAATAGCCTTCAAAAGTGGGCTCCTTGGAAGTCCTCAAGAAGAAAAGATAGGCTAATGCAAAGTGAAATGAGGTCACAAAGAAGCAAATGGGCTCCATCACGTCCCAACTCAGTTCCCAAAAAGTTAGCCTCATAAAGGCCACCGTTTGGAGGGCCAAAAAGCCCAGCCCAGAATAGAGTTCTCCACGGACCACGGATTGGGCCTTTTGGTCTATTAAGCCCTTTTCGGTTTCTAGATGGGCCAATTCTTGTCGTCTTGGGTCATTGGGCATGGCTATGGATTGGGATATTCGGTTCTCCATTGATTTGGCTACCTGTAAATTAATATAAGACCATAACATTTTAATCCAAGAAAATAAAATAAAATAAAAAGAAGAAAGCTTAAATTAAAATAATAATTTTGATAAGTACCGTAGTCAAATAAGAGTGAAAGGTAACAAACTAACAGTTAACATCACTCAATAATAATTAGACCTAAAATACTTGCATTGTAAAGATAAGGATATTTTCACTATGACTACATAAGGTCGTTGTGATCTTTACAATTTTGTCACCCCTTCTACAATGACATAAGGGGGTATTTATAGTACCAAAATACACCATTTGTACAGTGACAGGTGACATTATCTTAGGCTATTACAAAAAATAAATTCTAGGATTATTATTTCAGGTCATATCTACTAGTCTTTGAGGGTCAGGGTCGGGTCAATGCATGAGTCGAAGCAAGTTTCATGATTTGAGCATCTCTATTTGGACTTTCTGTCAGGTTGGATATAGACCATGTCGAGGTTGGGTCGGGTCATATATCGGAATCCCTTTCCCAGTTAATCCCTTAATCCTTAGTTTTGGGTTGGGCCTCACTCTTCTTTGGTTCTGCTTCGTTGGGCTGTGTTTAATTAATTCCCAAATAAAATGTTTGTTTTGAGTCATATCGCTGCTGAAAACTCGAGTCCATTACTAAAGTTTCATCGTATTGTTAGTCAAATCAAAATTCTTCTTCAAGTATGAGTTTTTGGTTCATGAATTGCTACTATGATCAAATTTTAGTATATGAAAAGTTATTGACTAGATTAATTGGATTGTCATAATGTCTATTCGATTATTTTATATGTGTCACCTGAAAACAATGTAAGAAATTAATTTAAGGTTTTTTAAAATATATTGTTTTTTATTAGAAGTAATATTTTATAGTGGTTACAAGTAGTAGTGTACGCTGAAGTGCAACGTTGTCCAAACCTAAACTTGCATGGGGAATGCATTTGTGCAACTTCACTTTTGTTCTGCTTATCTCAACTTTAGGAACAGAACAAACGAGGAAATTGAGAAATAAAAAAACACGTAACCATGTTTTCTGGAATCATGTTATAATTGTCATGCAAATAATCAAAAATCAAAATCAAAATTAAATACCCTCAAATCCTTTTAAAAAAAAAAGAAAGGAAAGAAAAAAGGAAAATCCAGCATAAAATTGGAATTTATATTATATATAAAGGATCAGATCCTTATAAAGTTACTTTTGACATGTTTTTCAATGAATTAATAAAATTAGTTTAACTTTAACAAAATTTAAAAATTTACTATTATTAAAGATAAATAAGTATTGTGAGATAATACTCCCGATTGTGATAATTATTTAGTGTAAATTTGAAATATTAGATAATTATTAACGAATTAACCATCCAGCTGTACAAAAGAAAAATTCTTAATAATGATAATCATATACAGTGAAATAAAAATTTGACATGCATGCACAAATAATTAAGGTGCTTAATTATGAAATTAATTATCGATTAAAATCTAAATTAAGGCAATTAATAGATACCTGATCCGGATGGAGGAAAACAACACCACCAAAAACGATGACGTCTCCTGATTGATCCAACGCTTTAGCAAACTCCGAGCCTACGTCTCTATTCCCACATGCGTCGCAGCAGATCCGTACAAACTCACCGTGCTGAATCGTACTTGCCGGAATATTCCTGACGCTTTCTCTTACCTTCTCCAACTGCATAAACCTCAGCACTTTCTTCTCATCGGCCGTACTCACATTAAACCTTTCCTCCGCGGGCGGCGGCGGTGAAGCCATTCCGGCGAGACGGAGCCGATGGTCTCCGGAAGGATTCAGAGAGTTCAGCTTCTCTCTGAGCTTTAGGGGGAAGGAGGGGAGGGGGCTATTGTTAGCGACGCGGTGCTGGAGGAAGCCGCGGAGGAAGCCAAGGGAAGTGAGGAACTGGCGGTTGAAGTGGGGTTCCACCTCATCAGGTGGCGCCGACGTAGACGACGGCGGAATGTGTGCCTGTTCAAGGTTGGTGGTGATCGGAGATGAAGAGTCTCGGTTGGGGGAGGTGAATAGGCGCTTCGAGAGTGATCGCCGGAGCGCCATCGGGGGAATGGGAGGAGGAGAGTAAGTTCAGACTTCAGAGAGAGAATCTCGGATGGTGGAGGGATAGTGTGAAGGGGGTATATATATACATACTATTCGTGTGCATGTATGTAATATGTATATTGAGAGAGAGAGACTTACAAAAGTAACAGTTCTTTGGGTGAAACTTGGAATTTGCTCAATAGTTGCAGATCTTTTGGTAATACTCTTTCTAAATTTTACATATGGTAAGATCTTAGGATTTTCCTTATATAATCTCTGCGACTTGAGACATTGCATCCATGATTAAGGAAACTTTGATTTGTGTAAAGACTAATTCTAGAAAGTTGTTTGGGTGAGCTCATCTTGTGTTTTATATATAAAATCGTTTAGGATCTTCTATGTGTAGATCAAGGAAGGAGGGTGGGATATCGCCCGATTGAGCTACAATCAGTCAAGCAATAGAACAACAATAGAATAGGAGGTAAAAAATTAATTGGAATAGAGGACTCAAAGTGCCTTAAAACATCTTATAATATGTTTAAGAGCTTATAACAAGTCAAAAAATATTTGGTGAACGTTTTCAGAACAAAGCTTATATTGTTTAATTTACTTTTCATGCCATAAATAAATGTCAAATGTAAGAAAATATTTCTGTATAAAAATACAAAATTATGAATATAATACACATAACATATAGTTGTGCAGTGAAATAAGAGATGAAGCATGAAATCAAATGAAAGATATGATAATGGTGCAGTTATATCTTGCCTAAGTCAACATAAGTCCTCTTAAGAGCTTGCTTTCCATCCTTTTGAATTTTATTAATTTTTTTTCTTTTCCGTTTATATCCATATACCTATATTCTCTTATTATTTTCCAGCAAGAATATGACGTCATCTGACTTGGATCAGAAAGCCACATAATAGAGAATCATAAACATTCTGCATCACGATTGCAGAATAATTTAGCAGGCATTATATTTTATATTCTGGGAATCTATTTCGTGGCCGTCAATTAATTATTCACTTCATAGATATGGAGAGCCTATAAAATGGTGATAACTAGAGCAACTGTTATTTGATTTTTATTAGCTGAAATTTGTGATATTTTAATTAAGGGCCGTTTTGTAATGAGTAGAAGTTCTAAAAATTTTGACTATGTAGTAGACTTCATTGAAAGTTTGTGATATCTAAAAGAAAATGCTATTTTATGTTAAAATGATAAAAATAGTCCAATTCTGCTCTCATTCGGATCCTCATTCCCATCCAAAATACGATTTTCAAATTAGGATGAAGTATGACTTATTTTTCTTTTTCTTAGAGAGAAACGATTATATTCAATTATTATATTAATATAGTTTAAAGATCAAATATATAAACTAAACAAAGACAAATTCTCTAAACTATCATTAGGTAAATAAATAATAGGATGTAGTAGATAAGAACCCGCACACTACTGATTGATGGGAATCAAACTCGCACCTCCCTCATAAAAGAGAGAGGCGGTGCTAGCTACTTTATTCAAAGGACAGTATCAGATATGACTTATCAAACATAATGTAACTTCAACTATTGAATTCACCTACTTATGTCATAGATACTTTTCCAGATACATTCAGAATAAGTTGTCACACTGATCACCCATTCCTTATCTTTCTTTTTCTTAAAGAGAAATGATTATATTCAATTATTATATTAATATAGTTTAAAGATCAAATATATAAACTAAACAAAGACAAATTTTCTAAATTATCATTCGATAAATAAATAATAGGATGTAGCAAATAAGAACATGCACACTACTGATTGATGGGAATCAAACTCGCACCTCCCTTATAAAAGAGAGAGGCGGTGCTAGCTACTTTATTCAAAGGACAGTATCAGATATGACTTATCAAACATAATGTAACATCAACTATTGAATTCACCTACTTATGTCATAGATACTTTTCTAGATACATTCAAAATAAGTTGTCACACTGATCACCCATTCTTTATCTCTCTATTTTTTTTTATTATTTTTTTTAGTAAGAAAAAATCTTTAAGTGCTCTACCAAACCTAGTGAAATTTGATCCATCCATATTTCATTGAGTCATTTTTGTGTGGACTAATTCTTTTCATATTAATTTTAACAAAATCCCAAAGTAACGAACAAGTGATGTCACCCATATCAACGATGAATTTTAGATATGAGATGCCAACGTATGGATTCCTTTGTAGCCCTTTGAAAATTAAAGGGAAATTCCCATCCAAGAGAACAAATAGGACATGAATCAAACACAATCACTTGTATTGGTAGAATCAAATCATTTATGGAGACACCCAACTCGGAAGGAATCTAGGAATCCCCAACCAAATGGGAAGGATCATACTTAGGTTGTTGGATTCCATATAGGAAGGAAAATGTCTACTATTCTTTCATTCTCTTAACATCATTGAAGAGAAATTTAAAAAATTAGTTAGAGTTTTAGGTCTAATAACAATTACACATCAAGTCTACTCATGTAAACAAATCAAGTCAGCTTGTGAACATAATGAGTCAAACTCGAATATTAAGTTAAGTTCATCTCGAACCGTCTGATTTAGGCTCACGCTCTTGCAAACCTGAACGTAATTTCAAAAACTTTTGTATACTTTTTTTATATATTATATTATTAATTTTATATTTAAAAGTATTAGATTATATTCACTAGCTATTTTGTTCATTAAAATTTTCATACTCAAGATTGAACACAAGCTTATTATTATTCCAAAACTTATTTGGACATTGGAATTTAATGAATTTGACCCTAGTTGAGTTTTAATTTTAACAGGTCAAGTTCTAGTTAAAAAGAATTAGGCATGTAGAATTCAGCTTAAGCAAAAAAAAATTTCCCAAACTTAATTTAATTCGACTCGTTTCGACTTGATTGCACCTTGTTCATATCCTCCCTAGCAAGTTCAGGGACACGACCCTACATATAACTTGCTTTGTAGATGTGTTACATATCTAGGAAGAATGAGCACGGAAAAAGGTTAGTGCTGTACTAACGGTTAATATGCTGGTGACATATCCTTAATATGGTCTAGCCTTTTCCCTTTTTCTTTTTTTTTTTTTTTTGGTGAAAACAGTCTGGCTTCTTGTCTAATTAGATTCTACAATGATTTATCGTAATTTATTATTAGTGTAATTTCTTAACCATGGACAAAAATTCCAGATTAATATGTTCGTAGGATAAAAAGTTTTGAGGGGTTCAATAAAGAAATCCAAACCCATTTATTTTTATGCATCGCATGTATGGATTATCGAGGGCTTTAATGTAGTAGCATTAAATACACACTGGACCAGCAGTATGTATCAGATAATTAAAGTATAATTAATAAATATGGAGATATATAATTATGAAACTATCAAGTGATGCGGGTAGATTCATAATGTGCAATTCGTAATATGCATGCGTAGGAATTTATGAGGCTATGAGGTGGTCATAATAGATCATGGTGGGTGATTGAATTGCGATTAATTTCTGCATAATTATAATTATAGGATTTAAAATTGGACTCAATTCGTCAAAATTTTTATGAATATGGAACTTTAGATATAAATGATAGGGTATTACTTTGTCTATCTACATGCCCTAAAGTACCTATATGACAAGTACTTTGAACTCTCTATTCTAATTCATGTTCTATCTCATATTTTATTACATAAATATCTGCAAAGTATATGACAGCCACAATCATATATTAAAGGGGTGTCAATTCGGGTGGGTCAAGTGAGTTCGGGTCGGGTTGGAGCATGAGTATAACAAAAAAAAATGCCAACCCGAACCCAACTCGACCTGACACTCAACCCGAAATGCTCAACCCAAACCCAACCTAGCTGGGTTCGAGTTGGGTTCAGATTGACCTGAATTTCAATCAGGTCACCCAACAACCCGAAAAAAACCCAATCCAACCTAAATTATTACATTTATTTTCTTTCAAACCCGACCCAACGAGTTGGGTTCATGTTGACCTGAATTTCAATCAGATCACCCAACAACCCGAATAACCCAATCCAACCTGAAAAAAAAACCCAATCCAACCTGAATTATTATATTTTTTTTCTTTCAAACCCGACCCAACCCGAATTATACAAAAAAAAATTAAAAACATTTCAAGAAAATTACAAGCAAATATTTTAAACAAAATAATAATAATAATAAAAAAGAAACATTGTAAATAAATAACTTACAATCCAAATTACACACAAATAAAGTCACAAACTATGGTTTAGGAGTTAAAACATAAATACAAATACATAAACATTCGAGTTGGGTCGGGTTGTATCGGGTCACGGTTGACCTGATTTTGTTTTTCAAGTTATCGAGTCGACCCTAAGGTCAACCCGACTTGATTTTCTTTTTTCGGGTTGACAATCGGGTCAACCCGATTCAACCCGAACCCGAAAACCCCAAATCCAAACCCGGGTTTTTTCAGGTGAGTCGTGTCGGGTTCATCGGGTTGGGTCAGGGCTTGACACCCCTAATATATTTTAGATTTCAATAAAAAAAGATTTTATACACTTAGCATGTATCTAAAATAAGAAATAGAAAATGAAATACCGTTTTGAAATAGAGGACCCTAACTGTATAGAAAGACACTGTGTCTATCTTAATTACCCATTGGGTTCCGATGGGTCAACTTACTGGCGCACCCTATGTTACTCAAATCTATTAACTCTATTTTACGCTATCCAATACCCATTGAATCTATGAATCATTATTCATGTGAGCTCATTCCTGCATGTTGTTAACTAATATGTTATATCAAGCAATATTCTATACTATGTTCGCTGTAAAAAATTATTTAGAAAATGTGACTTTAGTTGTGAATGAACCAAACATCATTTATAGATATCAACATGCAACATAACATAATAATTAAATAATTAGATAGATATAAATAAAATTTAAACAAATTTAGGAAGTTAAAACAATTTTCGGTACACTAAATAGAAAAAAAAAATTAAATTCATCACTTCTATTTTATACAAATAATTTAGTTAATAATTACTGGAAAAATATATATCTTTACAAACATCCGTACACAATTTTTTTGGACATTTCAATAAAGAGATTTATTGTTCTGTAAAATAAATTGCACTTACATTTTATGAGATAAACTGTACACAACTTATTGGACACAATCAACATTATATCTTTACTGGGAAAAGAAAACGCTCACCTTACCATCAAGTCATCAACTTTAATTTATATATATATCATATAAGCTTATATATATATATATATTATATATATATATAAGCATGTAATATATACTGGAAAAGTAGCAATCGCCGCAATCATCTAAATTTAGTTATAAAATTTTAGTATTATATAGTGTGTAATTTTTAGATATCGGCATACGAGTGACTTTTGGATACATACTCTATTCATATATACCCATTCTAATATTTTTATTGAGTATAAGTAAAACCTGGCTCTCACTAATAATAAAAGAATGATTACCTCAACACTCTTGAAATTTACTTTTATTACCAAAATATTCCCTAATATTTAGATAATTATTATTACACACTTGAGATTTGAATAGTTATCATTATATCTCGTTAAAATCCTAAACATTATAAATATACCCCCTAGATAAGGGAGTGTAACTGTAATATTATGCGTCAGTTTAGGAGGTTTAATTGTAATGATGCATACATTCAGGGGGTGTAATTGTTATTATGCATTAGTCGCACTGTACATTAGGAGATCTAATGGTAATTATCCCGATATCATCAGGGGTTATTTTGATAATTACAGTAAACATCAAAAGGTGTTGAGGTAATACCCCAATAATAAATGGGCATAACCGAAAATAAGTATTTCACTTTTTCTTAATTTGGATTTGGATAGGGTATTACCCCATCTTTACGGGCATACTTCGGATTTTAGCTGGTAATTTATATTACAAAACCATCAAACGCAATTTTGCTTCTCAGCTAAAAATTGATATCAAATTTTGTTTTTCAAAATTTACGATTCACTCAATTTCATCTTGAAAAATTTGATTGTAAATTGCTTAACTCAACCACAGACTTCTACCACTATCTGATTTCTCCATACACAATTTTATACTAAAATTACCATATATTTTTATAATAATTGTATTTTTCCACACTTTCCTTAATTACTTCTTTCAAAAAAATAAAAATAAAAATTCCTCAATTACTTAAAAGTTAAAAATATGTTTAAATAATATATAGTATTTAAATAATATTTTATATGCATGAGAATTGCGTCCCACGATACCATTAACAACAAACACAAATAGAGATAGCGACCAAAATAAATTTATTTAAAGGGCAAAAGGATAATTTAAGATTAGTAGCGGAACAAAAGTTTAGGACCAAGACCCTTCTTAAAATCCAAAGAACCAACCCTTCAAGTTTACAAATTAATCACGCGTTTTGGAGGCGGTGGACGACGGAAACGTTGCGGAGGACCAGGCGGTGGAGGAGAGTAGAAGTAGAACCACGCAGGCGGCGGTGGAGGCGGGCTTAGCTTATGTTTACAAGGTGGGGGCGGAATCCGGTGGCGCCTTCCGTGATGATTGGGAGGAAACGGCGGTGACCGGAAATTGTTTGGAGATAGTTGATAGGATTGTGCATTGATTAGGGAAGTGGCTACGAAAGTTAAGAAAAGAAAAGTGCATATGTTTGGGATGGGCCAAATCATTGTATGTGGAGAATTACTTGTCATGGCAAATGTTGTGCTAAGGGGACAAATTTATAATGCAAGAAGTGGAGATGTAGGACCATTTTCCATTTATTGCCTACAAAAAAGAAAAAGTCAATTTAATAATTTCTTGTTGGGCATAATCATATTAGTTTATTGTTACAATTAAAAAAAAAAGGGACAAAAAAAGCCGCTTCCTCTATTATGCTTGGGGCCTTGCATGGATAACCTATCTATTTATAGAGATGGGAGGTTATCACCATACTACCGAAATGCCTGATTTATTGTTACAATTTCACTTAAATACAAAGTCAAATTAACTGATTTAAATGAAAGAGGTGATTTGTTAACAAATTATTTTACAGAAGAGTTTAAAAAAATAATCTCCTATAAAACATTATAAATTAGATCAATACATTATCATGATGGTGAAATTTAGACAATTTCAAATCAAGAATCGTTTGGGAAATTGGGGGTCGGTATAGATCACGCACTTAATTCCACAACTAAACCAAATTTCTCTCGACTCGAGCTTTATTTTTCCTTTTTCTTTTTTATTTTGTTTTGTCTCGACTTGAACTTCTTTTTCAATTTATGATGGATACTTTCTCCAAGATTTCAAAGGTAATTTCTTTATTCTCCAGCTAATCACGCCTTGAAATTTGCACTTCGGAAAATGAAAAAGTTAGTGCTAACATAAGTGGGCTTGAAGCATGCTGTATATACTCATACGCAACATTATTAATGTCACCTTATAATAATTGATGTTTGAATTCTTGATGAGAAAAAAGCCAGCAACTATAATTTAATAGTTCAAATTTCTAACATATTGTAAGGTTATATTAAGTGTATAATATACTTTGTCAACGTAAACATTAAATTATGGAATACTGGTGTGTATATTCGTTAAATAAAATATAAGTAATAAAACGTTAGTGGAAATCAATGGTGTAAAATAATAATATATAGGACAAAATATTAGACCAATGTGAAAATCCAACATAGGATTCTCTTAACAACCAAGTCTTTGACTCCACAGTTTAGCCTTTTTCCTGTATTGCACTATGCAAAAAAGAAACAAAAGTTGTCCTATCAGTCAGAATCTTATCCATCTATGAGGTTAGGTCTTTTGCTCATATAAAATCCAAAAAGTCACCAACTTTTCATTTTTCTCATAAGATGAAATAATTAAAAATAAAAACCAAAAATATATTATAAAAGGACATCCTTAGGCTCCCAAAAACCAATTAGAATCCTATGTTCTAAAATGATATGTCATCCCATATTTTGTTTTAAAGATATACCAAACATATTAAAAATTTTGTAACTAAAACACAAGATGAACGACATAAACTTGCCAAGCATCCGTGCAATAAAAAACTCAATGAAACATGAATTAAAATAAAAAAATCTCAAATACCAAAAAAGGGACAATATTTTCTGTGTAAAAAGATTAGTTTAACCTCAACCAAGAACAAAGTTGTCCTGAAAAATCTACACAATGAGATGATGAATTAGTAATATTTCAAAAGATTAGGCAACATAAATTAATGGGTTTTTATAGTTGAATGCCATCATGCATGGTTGAATGCATAGATCATTAAGCATTCAATATACAGGGCTATACATTTTCAAAAGAGGTCCCCCCATGTTAGCAAAACATTCAACCAAAGATTTTGCCAAGAATATTGGCCTCTTAGGATTCAGTCAGATCTCCACGGGTTTAAAACATATCTACATAGTTAATTACATCTACAAAACCTACAGAACTAATCGGACAGTCACGGAACGATTCATATACATTCAGATTGTAATGGATCAGATGTCATAACTTGTTATTGTCAGGAACCAAATGCAAAGAGATTGCAAAACAAGGAGATTGCGGAATCTCTCAAACATTGATCACTTGCAGACTGTCTTAAGTCTCTTGGCAGCCTGCACAAATTCGGCAATTACCTGCAACTCATCCAATTGCTGCGTGAACCCAAAAAAATAAAATTATTTGATTAGAAACTGTACGTGTGTGTGAAATCTAAGGATATATGTAAACTATAAATTCATTAGAATTTACAAGGTGAATTCAAAAACTAAGATCTAACATCTTATAAACTCTAAAATCATCTCGTAAAATGTCAAAGCTTATAAAATGTTTAATAAGTTTAGCCAAACACCCTCTTTCTCTTGTGGTGAAATTTGGTACCTGTGAGACGAAATGCCTCTGGACGACATCAATAAGTTGCTCCTTGGAAGGGTTAGGAATGGCATCAACCTAAAATCACGTATGGGGTTAATGCAAGAATCACAAATTTATGTAATAATATTTCTTTTGTCATTCAAAGGCACTCACAAGGTTAAAGTGCAGCAAATATCTCCATAGTGCAGCCATCTCAAGTTTGCTTAGATCAACCTTCTGCGAACGAGGTATTTTAAACAATTTATTTATGCAGTAACTCATAATCGAAATGATTCATCATAATAAAATCTAACAAGAAAAATAACTTTCCGACTTTAAGTTCTTTAAAGAGAAAGAAGAAATAAAAGGCAAAAGCATTCTCACCGCGGACCCTTTTTCCGAAGAAATAGAATCTTTAGACTGTAAGTCACAGGAGAGAGACCGGCTAAGACTCTTGTTAGATGACCCAAATGTCCGGTGCATACGATGCCTCGATCTATGGGGCTTTTGAGCATCATCGAATGCTAAGAAATTGCAAGATAAATAAGAATACTTGATCGAATCAACCAGGACAAAAAGAATTCTTATATCATTCAAAAAGCACGAAAAACAAAACTATTGAATCACCAGGCATGATATTCATAAAATTCTTGCCTATGTTTGCATCGAGCACATAACTACATAAATTTTTTCATATTGTGTCTTAAAATTAAGTGTCCATCTTCAAAAGACGTTTTGTTAGATAGAAAAGAGAATCTTGCATAATTACGGGAAGCAAAAAACAACATAAAAAAATGCTGTGAAAGATAAACTCAAGCTCACTGATATCCGAGCTGTTCCATTGAGCTTGTTCAAATTCCAGATCGCCGTCTTCTTCATTCCCAGTGGGAGCTTCGATAACACTTAAAGCATTCCTTTGTAGCTTTACCTCAATCCCATTTGTGAGAACCTGCATATTAGTCAACCTTGAATCAAAAACACCGTGTTTCCAATAAGATCTTTCAACCGACATGATCTTGTCCCATTCCCCTTTACCATGTTCTTTCCTTTTTTTTTTTTTTCACTTTTTCGCAATAAAATGATAAGTTTAATTAAATATTGAGTCCCTCTCAGGAGATCACAGTGTAGAAGATCTTTACAAATACATTATGCTATGAATGCAGAAATAGTCTACTGAAGTCAACTTAAATCAGATACAAGACTAATAATTCAGCTCAACCCAAGAATAGAGCAATTAGCCAAAGTTACTTTTTAATATTCCCTGCAGAAATTTTCTACAATAATCCAGCCAAAAAATAATTAAAATAATCCATTCAGAAGATATCATCCAAAGCCAATTCAGCTAAAATTGCATCTAAGACATCAAAATTTGACCTTATGTACTTCAAAAATTTCCAAATCACCAAAATCCCTTTTCATATTCAAGATTTTGCGCAGAACCCTTCACCATAAACAATCAGAAAACACCATTCACACCATGCATTGTAATAAATAACAATTTAACATTTCAAAAACGCCAAAATTCCATATCATTATCCCATATCCAAACAAGCAATAAAAATAAAAACAAGAGTAAAAAAATAAAAGATACCAGCCAATGCCATCCACCAAGACCAACAGCTTTCTTGACAACGCCGCGAAGACCCACCAACACAGACTTCGTACGGTTGTTTCCGGTGACGACAACCTTAGTATGGCGGGGCAGAACGGAAAGCTCCTCTTCGATACTGTAAGAGTGTGAAGAATATTCCTGCATTTCCAAAATTCTTATAAAACTCGAGAAAAAATGAGCTCAATCTTGAAACATTATGCTATGAATTTGGTCCTGATCGAAAGATCTTTCATTGGTGAATCCGAAAATGGGGTCTTTTGGATAAAGGGTGCTGGAAATTGGGGGGAAATTTGGATTTCTTTTGGACAGAGAAAACACAGTTTGGAAATATAGAGAAAGAGAAAGGAGGATGAGAGTGACTCTGTGGGGGTGTGTGTGTGTGTGTTTTCTTGCTGCTTTTTTTTTTAACTTTAATTAATAATTTAATTATTGTGTGTGAATGGTATGGATCCCGAAGACCGAAAACTGACGAGTGACAAAGCGCCACGTGTCGTCAATCATGCAACAGAGAGACTTGGGTTGCGTTGATTTTGTACCAATGAAACGGGGTTGACCATTTGACTTATTGGTGTGGTGTTTAAATGACCGAATAGCCCTTTGGTACAATGGAAGATCGGTCCTTACTGTAATACCATCAATTATGCATGCAATTTTCGTATGTAATAAATATTATTATAATTTTCTCCCGACACGACCTTTATCTTATCAAAAAATAAATAAATAAATATTATTATAATAAAAATAATATTATTTAATATATTTTATTACTTTCCCATGAATAAATAAATAAATAATATAAAAATATTATTAAAAATGATAATTTATGAGTAGTTGCTATGGAAAATTATGGAATAGTGTTTGCAATTAAAATAATGAAGTAATTGTAATTATGAAAAGTAAAATCAAAAAATCAAAATTTGATATTCTATATTACAAGTAGTTTTCTTTATGATAATAAGTATGAATGGGTGTTAAAATTTTATTCAATTTCACTCGATAAAAGCAAAAGCTTGAAAATCATACTAATACTTGGAAATCAACACATTGTAAAATGAATAATTCAAAGTTATTAAGTGAAATCTTGTAAATTAGTTATTGTTAATTTGTTTGAATTTATTTAAATAAAAAATTAAAATATTTTGCATTACTTGATTAATTAATGTACGCAGCCAGAGCCCCAGAGATGTGTTGTCACAATTAGCAAAATTTATTTTTTCATGATATATGATTTTGTTCACAACAATATTTTTTTATGGATGAATTATTTTATAAATTATATTATATGCTAACAATTTCACCGTATACGCTTGAGGTTGTATTTTTGTAATAAATATGTAGCCATATCGTAAGGTATTTTGATTTAAAATGCTATGAAACAATCTCACAAAATACAAATCAAATGCCAAAAATGGGGGAAAAATTACAATCCTTAACTAATTTGTATAAATTCTATTTATTTACTTTCCTCAGGAATTAGAGTCAAAGGGAAATTTTATTCATTAAAAAAAAAAAAAAAGGAGTCAAAGGGAAATGTATTGGTCTTTTAAAAAAATATAAAAGGCTATTTAAGTAAATTGATGTAAACAATGAGGCGGGAAATAAGGAAAGCAACAATACAGATAAAAACAGTAACGGAAGCATCATTGGGTCCCACCTGTACCAACCATCCACTACTTTACCCGCCGTCGGTATTGTCTTTTCCGACATGGTTTACGTGTCCCCCTAAACTATGCGTACAAATTTTTATACGTATATGTATATATACAGCTCTTGCCACCTACACCTTTTAATAATAAAGTGTGAAGACATAATTGATATATATTCATTAATATTTCCTAAAAAATAATTTAATCTTTACTTACTTTAATAATTTTTCACAATTTATTAATTTTTATTTATATTAAATTAAATATATTTATTTATGTTAAATTATATATAATTGTATTAAATATTTTAATTACATATTCTACTTACTAAATACACACAAGAGGGATTATATCTTAATATATCTAAATTATATTCTACCTATTTTATGTATATATGTTAGGTCTATATTGGACGTTAATTTTCAATTAATTCATTTGTAGACCACTCTTAGCTTTGTGCTTATTCCAATAATTTATTACAATTATGTTCAAAATAAATAATTAAATATATTAATATGACGAGAAAATCTCTTCGTACTATCATAGAATAGAAAAATCCTCCAACTTTAAATATTATCGACGAAAAATCAAACTCCTAACTTTTTAGTCAAGAAACTCCTATTTTGCAATTGGGACACACTAATAATTGCTATAAAAAAATTAAGATTTTTCCCGCCACAATGGAGCAGTGCGAGCCGTTGATATAAGATGCTTTCATTGTGGAACGTAGGATGATTTCGGCGCTGCTCATTGGTTATGGGACATTGGAAAAGGCCTGGACTACCTACCAAAAGGTCATGTTCACATAGCATGTGCAATGATAGTAGTGTTGAAATTGAATTTGGTCTTAACTCTTTAATAAAAGAAAAAGAAAAAGAATGTAATAAATAAATATGTCCCATAAATAAAGAATGCTAGATATTAAATGTTGTCTGTTAGATGTGATAAAGAATTTGAGACAATTACCAGATGAAATTTTATTCATGTGAGAAAAAACAAAAAAACAAAATTTTGCATAAATGTATGTCAACAAAACAATAGTTTAATGTGATCGAACCTCTTTAAGCAGTGTTCCACAATTTTAAATATATCGTATAAAAATATACAGATAATATACTATATAGCGCATTCAAATATGTGACTATAATAATTTAATTATCAAAGAAAATAGATCAATTTTTTTGTTTTCCCTGTATCTTTCTATTTTATTTTGAGTATTTTATCTTTTTATTATCTGAGGATCCTAATACGTTTTGACAGGGCAATTTAGGAGAGATTACATGGCTTAATTTAGCATAATCTCCTGTTTGACAAGGAGATTGCCGAATCGGGCCAGCTCATTATTTTGTTAAAGCCCGCAAAATCAAGGAGATTAAGCTTTATTGTAATCTCTTCTTTCCCTCATGCCATTATCAAGATTGTTCAATGCCAATTTACACAATTATCCCCCCATTAATCAACAATATTTTGGGGCAATAATAAATGGGATTGAAGGACATTATAGTCATTTACAAGTCGATTTCCTTTAAATGCAGGTATCAAAAAAGGACATGGAAGATTATCCATATATTGGTCCCCAAAATTATCATGAACATGAAAACTACTAAAACTTCAAACCACGGGCCCCAATGTGATCATGGATCATGAAATTGGGACAAAAGGGTCACTGTTTTTAGGACCATCCTAGGCCAGTCAGAAGTTGTACATACAATTTCATGTCCAAATCAATAACAAATCAACATACATCAAGAATCAGGTTAAATGTTAACATTTGTATTACCATCAATCATCATCCAGATTACAAAGTGTACACTATATGTAACTTATCACAAACCTCATATAAATTGCAGTTGCAATTGACTATAAACATTCTTCCAAGATTTCTTACTATCTCATGAATATAAATACTATACTTCTTTCCCCCTAATCCATCATCGTTAGGTGTCTTTCTTCTACAAAACATCAATCTTACATTATGAAAACATTAGTACATTTTTTATCCAACGAGGAGAATGGGATTCAGAACGACGTAAAACAAAATAATAATTTTAGCTTTTTCATTCTGGGTGAATTAGTCTTCTTTTCCTCCTTTGATTCAGCATTACCATGGCTAGTAGACTTCTTTTCCTCCTTTGATTCAGCATTACCACGGCTAGTAGACGGTCTTGAGCTTTCGTGGACCGTTGAATTGGGTCGTGGGCCCTCAACTACGTCGCTCAACAGCAACCCTATGACAAAATTTAAGCAAAATGTGTAACTTTAAGAGGAAGCTGGAAAGTATATGCGTTTAAGTTGGACAATATCATATGCATAAGCAAGAAATGAATCAGAATGCAGAATCTGCACTTTTGGTCTAATTGGATAGGGATTTAAACCTTCGATCCCAAACTCTACAGGCTCAATACTTATGGGACAGATTTTTTATTTATTTTTATTTTTTCTTTTGCAATTTACGTCCTTTCCCCATTAACTTATTGACGGCAAATCCATGCAAGTGTTAAACAACTGCCATAGAATTCAAAATTCAGACGCTCGAAAGTTGGAACATGGCAAAACCCAACAAAACATAATGTTCTCCTCCAATTGGAAATCATGTTAAACCCTAGAAGCACAATCTCTAAATTCATTGTTTTGTTTGAATCTTAAAATCATAAAGAGGCACAAAAGTTTGGGACCAAAAGTGTAATTTTCCAGAATTAGAGTCGAGCACAGATCAACTTCCCCCGAAGGAAACTAACAACCTAAATGGGATTGAACGATGGATCATGACTTATGGGTCAATATACGAATTCTTGTCATACCTGAAGAGGGAGGTTGCAAAACAATGTCGTTTGGCCTGACCGATGCAATTAAGTTGTGTCTTGAACTCGAAGGCTGCTCTTGTAAATGTTTGTTTGCCTCTTCCTCAATGTCCCGCAAGAAAGCTGCTGAATCAAAACATTCATCGGATAACTTACTGGGACAGCTTGAATTCTGCGAGCTGGAAGAATGCGATTCAGGATATAGATCATTCAGTTCCAAGTAGTCACCTCTGGCCAAGCATTCTATTTCGGAAAAAAGTTCCTGAGAAAAAATTGATCTGTCATTGGCTGCCACAGGGAGTTGTCCCACTTCACACTCCCTCTTCGCCTACGAAAGATTTAAGCATGTGAAAAATGACGCACAAAAAAGGGATGATAATCTCAATAAGGGGTCTACTTCTAAGGTTTCAGTCAATATGTTTGATTTTTTCAAGGGCTCAAAATGTAATGCTACAAAATCTCCCTCAAATTTTTCATCAACTGAACTAATATAAGGGGTTGCAATTGTAGTAATTTTCAACAACAATATTTCTATGATTAGATCAAACTTCAGGGGTTGTAGTAATTATCCGAGAAAAAATACAACACAAGCAGCTATATCAAACAGACAAACAAGATTCGAAACATAAATCATAAAAGACAAAACCATATTGCACTTAAACTCACCTTAGACTCACTTCTGGCATCTTGACCAGAGGTAATATTAGTGTTAAGGTTAACCGATGCCACCGAATCAACCTTCTTTGGTTCAATGGCATTTTTGCAGTTTTGGGGGCTTTTTTCACTTTTGGAACAATGCCCATCGCAGAGGAAGACTCTGCACAGCAATCTAGACAACTCCTGCACAATGTCCAACCAAACCGGCAAACTCACTGGCAGGTTGGCTTTGGAGTAAATAGAATTCACAGAACAAAGAATACGATTATTCTAAATTGTTGTGGATTGTGTACCTTAGGCTTATTTTTATCAGATGATTCTGTTCGTACTGTGTACTCTTGCATAAGCCAATCGGTTCGTTGTCCGTGAGGGGCCTGACCTTCAAAGTATTCTAGAGTGGTTCTCCAACCACTTATGGTAGAGTCAGAATAAATCTTACATGCTTCTCCTTTGTCTTTCCAGAATCCGTCACTGGATTCTTTTTTCTCGTTTGTGTTAACAAGATACCAAAGTCCTTCTGCAAGTACAGATTGAAGTAATTGAGGTTCCTCTTAGTTTCCAGAAACTTTACAATGGTGAGGAAAACTCGTGTTTTCCCCTGTGTAGCTACAAATCACGGGAAACAGCTCAACATAAAAGTAAATATGGATTAAGAGTGCTAGTGATTATATCATAATCGCCAAAAAAACCTTCCACGTGACTTTTTTATATCAGGTGATGTAGTCTTTAACTTGTTCTATTAAAATTGTTAAACGAGATAGCTTTGGAAATAACTCAGAGCTTCTTGAACTTTGAGAGGGCATGATTAAGAATGTCATAAATGAGGATGCCAAGTTTTGCAAATATCAAAACAGCATCAGCCAGAATACTAACCCGGTAAATTGGATGGTGCGTATTGGTAAGGGCTTGAATCTGCTAGGACGTTGTCTGGGAGACAGGATCCCGGTCTATACTCATTAACAAATGTAATGATCTGTTGGTCACTCCAATACAAATCGATTTCAGTGGGAGGAGGGGGCCGGGATGGAGGACACATTGGAATCCTAGTCGATAAAGAGCGGGTTTATCTGAATCATAAAGAAAACAAGCAATGAGACACATGATGCTTTATAGGGAAATAATTAAAAGATTGCAATAAGATAATAAACACAAATTCCCAATTGTAAATAGTTTCAGAATCATATGACTAAATAAATTTTGGTAAACTTTTAGGAAATCTAACAGGAAATCTGGGAACCAGAGAAGAAAAGGTAACATTGATTCTTACAAGAAGATAGATATAGCAAAGTTTTTACTTGAAGGTCACAAACCGAAAATTGCTGTAATCCCGTATAATATTTCAGGAAATTCTCAGTCGAGACGAAAGGAAAGTACAGCTGTGTGCATATAAATTCTAACATTTGCCGCAAAACTTATTCCTGTCATATGCATATTCATATTATAAGGATCATCAAACATATATAATCTTTAAGTAGGAATACTTGGATCGTGAAAGCGTGCATACATTCCGTTATGCGTGTTCATGTACATATATGTCTCTGTGTACATACATACATACACACACACATACATACATACATACATGCATGCATACATGCGTACATACATATATATAATATATGTATGGTTTATGTGGATGCGTAGATGTGTGGATGTGAGGATGCATGAATGCTAGGATGTACATGTATATGCATATGTTTGTGCATGCAAATACAAAACTTAATGCATGTATACTACATACATACATGCATACATGCATACATACTAAATACATACATACACAAAGTGATGCTCGTGTACCTGACATCCCCCATTGACTCGAATTGACTTGAGAGAAACTTGATCGGATTGCACAAGGTTTCTGCTTTATATTACAATCTAGGATTCTCGATTGCAGGGGAAAAACATCATAAAACTAAAGAAAATCGCATAAAATGGATCAAACAAGGCAAGATTCATCAACTAAAGCCAAAATTACAAAAAGGATCAACTGGAAACATTCTAAACCAAACATAAAAAACTACATTAAATATCAAGAAATTGCAATAAATCCAAGAAAAACTGTGTCTCGAACCAAAAGGAACAGAACCAGCAAAACCCAAATCCAAATTTCAAGAACTCTTCATCCAAAACACAAAGATCAATCAAAATATCAACAAAACATTAAAAAGTACAAAGAACCCATCAAGGAAACAAAAAGAATTAACAAAAGAAAGACAAAAAAATCAAACCTTTTTAGAGTTGTAACTTGTAAGTGTGTAGCCCCCTCCAATTTGCTTCACTTGACTAGCCCTCCCCAAAAATCAATGCTGATCAAGAAGCAAAAGGGGTAGGGCAAGTATTTATAAAGGGTTTTGGGTGGGGCTTCTCTAACCTGACCGCGGTGATTATAGCTGCGGATCACAGTTAATTGCACTCAGAAGTGAACTCCGAGGGGCGAATTGGACAACGTTTGCTTAATAAGAGAAGTTAAGTACGTGGCGGCTTAATAATGGCGGGATTGCGCAACTTGAAGAGAGTGGATCCCACTTGGCCCGGTGTCCGAGTTTGGACACGGCTCTTTCGAAGAAGATTCCAGTAGCTCAAATGCACTTCACTTTAACGAATGGCGGGTGACACCATCGGGTTTCTATTCGCTGACGCCATAAATGAATTATATTTAGCAAGTTGATTTAAAGAAATAATTAACAAATTATATTTTTCTTTTTTGATTGGTATTAAGAAAACATATTTGATTACTACAAATCAAGAAAATTAGCGCTTTTTTTTTTGTCCGAATGGATTTTGTTTGGCATTGCTTTTGTCAAGGAGAATAATGGGAAGAAAAAGATGAGAAGAAAACTAATTTTAGCCTTTTGCAATGTGGTGTCAAATCACCAAAATACATAATTATAGGTTGAGTTTGGCTTTTGTAAAATAAATCATATAAGAATTGATTTTGAAATAACTAATTCACTGAGATTGATTTTTATCGAAGAACCAAAAGTTTTGATTTCATAATATAAATAAATCACATTATGAAATTAAAATTAGTAAACAGAATTTTGTGTTCTATTTGAATTTTAAATTAAATTTTATTAAAAAAAAAACTCATAGTGGGAATAAATAGTCAAAGTTGGCTCTTCTTGTCAACGAGCTATTGAGTTGCTTTTGTGCCTTCCAATATGTGCTAATTAAAAAGTTCAGTAGCTCAATTAGCTTAAGAGAAGGAGGAGATCAATAGGGTCAATTGTTTCTTTGTTTCTTTGTTATTACGTGTGGAATATTATTCTCTTCACACTAAAACATAAACTAAGATAAAATAGTAAAGATTCGAGTAATTTTATTTTCTCATATCAAATTAAAGTGGCTTAAAGCTAAGTAAGAAAAAAATGGGTTTGATCCCAATTTTTCTCATTCGCATCATAAATCAAGGGCTCCATAGTCTTTCCATTATTCTCTTTTATACGAGTCGCAATAATTTCAAATAAAGAATCTATATCGATTAAAGACCGTTACTTTATACTGTAATTTAAAGTGATTTCAAAGGAGAAAAGATGACAAAAAAGATTGAAATAAAAACTTTAATTAATGAGAAGTGACTTAAAACATTTTCTTTAAAAGCTTCACACCCAAGATTGCTGCCTCGGACAATAGCAATTGCATTAAACATCCTATAGTCCAAACAAGGAGACCCACAAATCTGACATTTGGTTAGGGATCATGGACAATCAACTTTAAGATATTCTTTTGCTTTTTGTAGCCCAAGCATCTAAATTCATTGCTATGTGCCAAGAATAAACTTGTACATGTATAATTAAACAACTTGTACTTGACAACAAACTTCTACATTTGGAAAATATTTGCTTCCATTATTATATACATATCTAGCCTCATTAGATTAGTTTTGTCATATTAATTATCATGATTTTTTTGTCATATTAATTATCATGATTTTTTGTAATAGTTTGATGATCTCAAAATTGATTAGGGTCCCAACTTCCTACTTTTGAGTTACATATCATACAAGTAAAAGTCTACATGGGACATTTGAATCTTATATTCATCCATCTTTGTGAGACATAATAAAGATAAGGTTAAATATGATTACACTTTGATGGATGGTCAACATTTCAAAAGGTAATAGTACTTTTTGTTTTCTTTCTATGACAATTTGTAGGACCAACCATTAAGGGAATTAGTATGCCTTTGAATTTGTCACATGCAAATATCACTTCAAACTTGGATTTGATTATTTAATGATTTGATAATGAGGTGAAATCTACATTTATTTTGGTACGAATAATTTATTTTAATAGATGTTTCATCTTGAATTTTACTCATGAAATAAGTATCAGATATGTAATCAAAAGGAAATATTGTACAGTTTATCCATACTTGTAAAGTGTAATAGGAAATGAAATGTTTAGTGAAATTGAGAATTTAAAAAATCACAAATTAACTTAAGTTGTTTGTGTTACCCCAACATAAAGAACAAAAATGGTTGCATATCAAAGGGGGAAAAAAAGAAAAAGAAAGAGAGATCCATGGTGGCATTGACAAAATTGTCACCACAATAGCGTGGGACCCTTTAAAATGGAATTTTGGCACAAAATTTTGGGAATCAATTTGTTGAGAGGAATTAGGATGGCTTTTTTTTTTCTTTTTTCTTTATTGATTGAAATTGTAATAAGCTTTATTGAGGTGACAATACAACTTCTCTTGGAAGCAATTTACTTGGTCAAAAGATATGTACCTCATCCCTCATATAATCATGGCAATGTTTATCCATATCTCGTATTAAGATTTTTTTTTTTTCTTTGCTTCCAGAAAATATATTCAAACATAAATCATGTTTTGTGAAAAAAAATTGAAAATTTTTCAAAATATCTTTATTATTTATTAATATTCTACCAAGTCATATTAACAACTAGATTCATTATTACCTCTACATATAAATATAAAAATTTTATAATTAAAATTATATTCAAAGAATATTATTTAATTAAATTTCCTCCCTATTAACAAAACAATAAGTAATTGATTTGACATATACGGTGAAAATTGTCTCCCTTCTTATTTCACTCTTTCAGATAATTTTTACCTGTCATTGAAAACATAACAAATATTCATAACACTTCCCAATTCTAGTTTCAAAACACTCCTTTCTAAAAACTATTCCACAAAAATTCCATTAAAAAAAAAAGCGCTTCCTATCTTTTATTATACAAGACTTATTAGGATTTTGTGATAATGCCATTATCAAAATAGAATTTGGGCTATAACTTTTGTAAACTGGGGACATAGGAAAAAAGATAATTATGTTACCATAATTCTGGGCCTAGAATTAAAAAAGAAAAGAAAAAGAAAAAGCTAAAGAGAGAATATTTTGAGAGAGAGAGCTTATAAACATGAGTTAAAGACGGTGGGTTTTCCGACAAGGTCATGTAGACAAGAAAGTAACATATAACTAAGCATATGGATTAAAGTTGGAAATTATCAATAAAGTTTGATTAAAAAGGATTCCATTTTATATGATGATGATAAGGTATTTAAGTAAAACTTTCATATTGTTATAGTAATGTCAAAAATAAAAGTAAATAAATATATAAAAACTAGTGAAATATAAGAGAGCGGTGTAGACATATAAGAATATAGCATCATGTTTGGTAAGAATGCTATTTTATTATATCTCATTTACTATGTACCCCAATTTCTAGATTATTTGTGTCTCACACTTACCTCAACATTTATTAAATTTGATTTTTTCATTTTTTTTAAAAAATTATTATATTCAATCAATACATCAATATCAATGATTCAATACATTTAAAAACCCATTTTAGAGCAAGAAAAATTCTTACAACTACCATATAGCAGAAAGATTCATTGAGCACAGTGAAAAAAGTCCATACATTACCACTTGAACTTGAATTCATAACCCTCTTCGCACTGAAGGATTATGAAGCAAAAAAAATCCTTTAAGTACAATAAAAAGAAGTGCATATATTACCAGTGGAACTTGGATCCATAACCCTCTTCACACTGAAAGATTATGAAGCATCCACTTTACGACTAAAATAAGACCTTATCGATATTTTGAGCCCCACATAGCATTGTGTTAAAAGTAATATTCTTTGTACAATATATTTTTATTCTTTCATTCCAATGATTTTCAACTTTTGACCGTGTTAGGTGATGAGATGGTGAGCAATAAAAAGGTTAAAATCAGTTAAAAAAACGACCTTTTTGCATCCCATTTGTGGTCCTTTTGGCTTAATCGCACTCCAACAAAAGGCAAATATTATCCTTCCTTTAGGCTATCTTTAAATTCCATTTGAAGCTAATCAACTATTTGGAATCACATTTAAATTTGAATCATAAAAAATGAAAATACAAGACGAGAAAATAAATAAGCAATACTATTGATGGTTCAAATAATAAAAACTCTAAAAAAGACGATCGAAAAGAACACCACAATTGAAATAAAAAGAATATAGAAGTTAGAAATGCCATGATCACTGACACAAAGGGTCTCAAGCTTTCTTTGAGTTTTCTATCCGAAAAGAAGATAACAAAATTATAATTTATTGTTACTTTAATTAGAAAATAACTTTAAAAAATATTCTTTAATAGAGTCTTCCCTTCATTTTTGCCATTAGGAGATTTGATACAACTCAAAATGTAATATTGCATATCAAATAAATATGAAAACATAGCTTTCTAAACTTCATATGGAAATATGCTAAGAGATAAAAACAAAGTGAGGGACGAAACGGGATGATGGGGAGGTTGGTTGGATGGAGATGAAAAAGAGCAAAGGAAGAATTGATTCAGATGAGAGAAAACAACCCACTATTGTAGATATGGTGAAAGAAGAATAATGAGACAAAGGGGAACAAAAAAGAAAAGAACTAAAAGAAAGAGAAAAGGATCTTCATAAAGAAAGGTTGAACCATCATCACCACGAAGACGGCAATCGCCAGATTAAAGGCCCACTCCAACACTTTTCCCATTCATGGTGTAACATATATAGTAAAAAATTACAAATCTACTCGTATATTCTAATTTTCTCACAGAGCAAAATTCAGAGAGTGTTTGTTTGAGCTAATCAAGATATAGTGTTATGTTTTGAAAGCTTATAAAATATTATAAAATATATGATGAAGTATTTTTCTAAAACAAATGGTTTTATTATAAATTTTCAAAATAAAATATCAGAATCATGCGAATTCTTTTACAAGAGTAATTGTTCTTATCTTATTTTCAAGATATTAACAAACCCGTCTTTAATTTTAATTATATTAATAACAAAATTCTCTCTCTCCAAAAAAAAAAA
>JACFYI010003651.1:88232-104903 GCA_014898755.1 Handroanthus guayacan
CCTAATATGTTTAAGAATGTATTTGATGAGCGACATGAAATTTGTCCTTGAAGAAATGAAAAATAAAATCTACAATAAATAAGGGCATTTCAATCATTTGGAATAAAAATAATGTGAAGCATGAAATACATAAAGTAAAGAGTAGAGTGCCAAATTCAGTATCCTTATTTATCTATCTATGCTATATATATAAATCATTAAACATTTTAGGTGTGTATTTATTCTTTATTTTTTCTTCTTAAGATACATTTAGTTTATATTTAAGAAAAATTATCACTTGCGGAAGCTCTTTGGTGAAGTGACATTCCCCTTTTTCAAAGCACTAAATACAACCCGAGTAAATGTCGTGTATCGTTCAAGAAATCAAAACCAAAAAAAGAAAAGATAAAGAAATCTCAAACAAAGTCGTTGTAGTATAGTGGTAAGTATTCCCGCCTGTCACCCGGGCGACCCGGGTTCGATCCCCGGCAACGGCGTTGTGAATTATTTTTTCCCCTTATATTTTAAAATTTCGATATGTGTTGTTACGGATCTGCCGGCGCCTTTACTTTTCCACTAAAAGATAAGCACCGGTATAAGGATCAATTTACCAATTTTCCCAATAAAAGCATAGTACGGACTTCATTCTTAAAACTTTTTTAGTCAAAAGTCAGAATTTCTTCTAATGAGATCTAAATTAAAATATCTAATCTATACATTGCTTTATCAATAATAACAAAAACAAAAAGGAAAAGGGGCAAAAAAAAAAGAAAAAAAACCCCAACAGCCGATTACTGAAAAAATCTTCGAACTTGTCATACGGCAAAAAACAACCTCACACGAGTAAGAGTAGAACTTAATATCTTAGAATCATGAGACATTCACCTTATAAGTAGAATATGACCTCATTGACTAATGAAAGTTAGAAGTTGAAAATAGAAAGCACATTACAAAGCAAAATCGGTAATGTTAACGTCGTCTTATATGGTGATGCATTAACAAATCATAATCAAACGATCTTTTATTTCATGCACTGAATATAAATCTAAAATAATAAAGTAGTCATATTTATATTATTGTATGAATTTATATAGCCTGACTCTTTTAGTGGATTATGAAACACACACCCATATAAATATATTTCAAAATCTGAAAAGATCTTGTACTGGGATGATAAAATTTATAATCACATGGTCTAACATGACATCTAGATTTGTTTCGGGGACCCACATATTTAAAACCTTTTAAATTTGACTTTTGATATATTTTTTAATATCATGAAAATCAGCATTAAAGAAAATACGGTTTCGGAACCAATCAAAAAAGAAAATATTAAACAATCAGGACCATCAGGTTTTGAACTGCTAATAATAATAATAATAATAATAAAATCATCCTTAATTTTTTGCAGTGGAATTGATGCATGGCATTATTATATTAGCACACAATCTTATACTGGGCCATTTGGAATTCCCAGTCATGATGCATTGACTAACTTATAGTTGTTCGAAAATTTATATTAGTTTACATATTCTATGGTTAAAGCAACAAATTCTTACCATATATTTTCCTACAGCGTGCCTAAATTACTCTTGACATTAATACTATATTTTTTAAAAAGAAACAGTTATATTTAATCATTACATCAATATAAATACTTTAATATATTTAAATATCAAATACATTAATAACATAAGTAAATTGCTATATAGTAGAATCAAAGCTATCATACAGCAGTAGAAAAGTCCACACACGCTCAGTGGTAACCAAACTCATAACCTTACGATTATGAGACTTCCCCCTAACTAATTAGTTTAGGGCTCATCGGCTTAACATTACTGTATTAAATACCTACAATTCACTAAAAAAAATTCAGTCTATCTCTTATTAGATTACTTGTAATTACGCATGTCATTCCAATGTATATAAAATATTATTTGAGCAATATTATTTTAATATTTCTATTTTTCAAATAAATGAATTATGGATAATAGTATAGTTGTGGGCAATTATCTTAAATATGCTAGTGATCGTACTCCAGTTATCAAATACACACAAATTAAATATGTATTATAGGTTACTACATATTACTGATATTTTTGATTATTTTATAAATACGTATCAAGTATTGGGTGTTACTGTTAATTAGAAATTAATAACCTTAGTCAAAACTCATTTGAAGTCAATATATTTGTACTTAAATTCGAGAACAATTTATAATTAGAAAACAAGCAATGTCAAATTTCTGCTTAATAAAGTAATTAGCTCAAAGCCTATGACTTAACTTTTAACCTTAGTCAATTATTTACATAAATTAATGTCAAATTAATTAATTGGCGGCCCTTGACCAGCTAGTTCCCTAGCACCATAGTATATGTCGTGGATGTTCTGTTGAATTGTTAAAATTTTTATTTTTTAAAAAAATTAAAAAAAATTGTGAAAAAAAAATTATTAGTAGTGGGAAATGTTTGAAAGTTAATTAAAAATAATAATTAAAAGGTAGAATGAAGATGTTTAACAAAATTTAGTTTTTATTGGGTTTACGTAAGAAGATATTGAATTATCCCTTAGTTCGAAGTTTTTAAAAATTAATAAAAATATAATTGTTAAATTTGACTTATAAATATTATATACTAAGAAAGGAAGTGGAAGCAAAAAGAAAGCACTTGCGAAAAAGTTGTTTGTTGCTCATCTTATCTGACCTTATCTGTTGTATTTTTCAACTACCTAGTCTAGTTCTACTTTATCCATTTTTCTTTTCCACCGGCTATAATTATTTGGAATAATTATATTTTGCTCCTGAACTGTAACTCTTTTTATATTTTAGGTGCCAAATTATTTTTTTCTTCAAACAATCATACGAACTTTCAAAATATTCTCAAATTGTCCCCTAAGCTAGTTTCTGGTAGAGTATTATTGAATATCCTCTAAAACTATCATTAACAATTTATAATTGAGGGATAGTTTTGTCCTACCACCTCCGATGAACACACTGCAACAAAAAAGGATGAGTTTCAGATAGAAGGTTGTTTTAGGTTGCACCAGGAAGATAGAATCTGTTCTTATGTAAGACAGGAACTTATTGACATCCCATTTGCTCATGTATTTGTGAATTGTACTAACCCTTAATGAGAAATTGTCGATGGTATCTTTCCACCAGAAACTAGTCTAGGAGTCAATGTGCAAATGTTTTGAAAGTTTGTATGGTCATATAAAGTAAAAAATAATTCGATAAGTGAAATGTAAAAATAAACATAGTTTAAGAATAAAATTGCATCATCCCTGAGTACTTGTGTCTTTTGAAATGTCAAACAACTGTAAAAGTTAAACGGCAATTACTTTTGACTTTTAACTATTTATGTCTTAATTTTAGAAAATTAAAACTAGAAAGCACTACTTCTTAACATTCTAAACGAGAGAAAATTCAGCTAAAAACTGAAATTGCATTTTTCAAGTTTGTACCAACACCCCTACACTGTACAGTCTACTTCATAGACAAAGATTCATCCATTTAATATCAAATAATAATACTTCATGCAGTATAAGTACAAATATTGCTACATCACATGAAACCTTCATAACAAAAGCAAAGTCCCAAGCTATTAGTGTCTTAATTTCTTTGATTATAATGACACATTAAAACAAAAACAAGAAGACTGTACCAACAACAACCCCAACAGAATCAAGAAAGTCATCACTTGAGACCTTCTTTTCATCAACATCAACATAAAACATAAAAAAGTAGAACATTATAATCTCATTATATGCAACTAAACCATCTAAATCTTGCAAGAATCTGTTACAGACAAACACCAAATTCCCTCAAATAATCACTAATTCTGCCTATAAGCAATATAATCAGCCAAAGCCAGGAGCGGTGCCGTTCTTTTAGGATCAAACTCCCTAAGCTGCTCTCTAGCTTCTTCGTTCAACTTCCGCGCAAAATCCCGTGCCTTCTCCAATCCCATCAACTTCGGATAAGTTGTTTTATCAACCACCAAATCTTTTCCCGCAGTTTTTCCCAATTCCTCCGACGATTTGGTAACATCTAATATATCATCAACGACTTGAAAAAGCAGCCCAATTTTTCGTGCAAAAGTTCGAAGTTTCTCAACTTGTTCATCACTTCCTCCTCCTAAAATTGCTCCCAAAACTACAGCAGCTTCTAAAAGTGCAGCAGTTTTGTGTATGTGTATGAATTCTAATGTCTCTAATCCCACATTTGTGTTGTTTCCTGTGCAGCTTAAATCTACTACTTGTCCTGCAACTAGTCCTTCTGTTCCTATGGCTTTTGCCAATTCACCTACTGCTGCTAAGACCCTGTTTGGCTCTACACTTGTGGCTGTGGCCATGAACTCAAATGCAAAGGCTAATAAAGCGTCTCCTGCAAGAAGCGGAAGAATAGAGTGTGAGTGAAGAATTTTAGGCCTAATATGCTAAACAAAAGTTACATAATGGAAAATGGAATAGTTGGGACCCCTTAAAAGTATTTGTGTGGACTTAAGAATAAGGGATAATTATCCAAAACAATGAGGTTTGGCATAATTATCAAAATATCTCTTGAAGTTCAACTGATGAATAATTACAATTATACTTATTGAGCTCATGTATAATTACAATTATACTACTTATCAAAGAGTATATTTGTAATATTTCAGAGGTATAATTGTAATTATGTGTCAATTGAATTAAGGTAAGGGTGTAATGCTAGTTATCCAGACCTCAACAAGTGTTTTGATAATTATCCCTGAATATAACT
This sequence comes from Handroanthus guayacan, assembly GCA_014898755.1. Taxonomy (NCBI): domain Eukaryota; kingdom Viridiplantae; phylum Streptophyta; class Magnoliopsida; order Lamiales; family Bignoniaceae; genus Handroanthus; species Handroanthus guayacan. Next base: position 92,971 of record JACFYI010003651.1, read on the forward strand.
TAAACACGCTTCACTACATCAACTTAGAGGTTATTGAAGTACTCCAGTGATCACATAGGTTTCTCGCATGAAATATTGAAATGTATAAATAAAATAAGATCTTGGAATCTATAAAAAGTTAGAAATAGGTTTCCTCCAATTAAAATAGATATATTTAAATGAGGGTATTAATATACATTTTCCAAAAAAGCTTCTAAAATCCTATAATCATTAATATTTACAAGCTTGTTGAAACAATTCACAACACAATCTATAAGTTCTCACAAAAATTTATTTCAGATATTTGGAACAGCTTATTAGTTAGTAAGAACTCAAAGTTAACAGCTTTTAAGTTATGTTTCAAAATAGTAGGCCAAAAAATCAACAAATTTACGATAAAGTGCATTTATGATTTATCCTGTAAGAGTTATAGGGACAAAATTGCGATAAGATTACCTGCGAGTACAGCCACATCCTCGCCAAACACCTTATGATTGGTGGGCTTCCCACGACGGAGATCGTCATTGTCCATACAGGGCAAATCATCATGAATTAACGACATAGTATGAATCATCTCCACCGCGCAGGCGGCGGGCATGGCGGCGGACTGGTGGCCGCCGACCGCCTCACAGGCGGCGATGCACAGCATGGGGCGGATCCTCTTGCCCCCGGCCATCAAAGAATACCTCATCGCCTCGTGGATCGTAGGCGGATTCTTCACCGAAACGGCGTCGTCTAACGCTTTGTTAACGTAATTAGCTTTCTCGACAACATAAGCTTTGAAATCGAAAGTGGGTTTGTCTTTGGGAGTTGAGATTTCTGTTTCTTGTTCTGTAATAATGGCGGATACGCTGAAATACGAAATGGGTCTTCGTGATTTGAGGAAATTAGGTTTGATTTTGGGATTGTGGATGAATCCAATGAAGGGTTTATATGGATATGGTTGTTTGGGGATTGAACAATTTTGAACCCATGAATCCACGAGATTCATAGACCTCATTTTGCTTTCGGTTGATTTATGATAAGCTGAGATTGTAGGATTTGTTTGGAAGTTGGTTTTGAGGAGATGAGAAATGGCCACACAAACATGTGTATATATATACATGTATGTGTATGTAAAAAGGCCAAGGAGACAACATGGTTGAGTAGGATGAAGTAAGATCGAAAGAGATAGGGTTTTGGATGAGGGACTTTCTCTTATTATTATTTTTTTTATATAAATGTTTTGGATGAGGGACTTGATGGGCACCTAAATGTCTTATGATTTTTTATTTTTTTATTTTTTTATCTAAGTTAATGTTATATTCTATATTTTGGAACCAGTATCTATTGCACGCTCCGTATCTATATCTAAGAATTGAGATACAATTATATGCATGAGATTATGAAAAGATTATATGAGACTCTAAAGAATTATATGGTATTAGTTAGGGGTGCAAGGTGAGCCAACTACGCTTGAGAGAAAAAAGCTCGATTCGACTCGAAATTAATCGAGCTCGAGCTCAGTATCGAGCCGAGCTCGAGCTTCAAAATACTGGCTCGAAAGCTCGCGAGCTTGAACCATTATTTAAAAAAAAAAATTATATATATAATATGTATATGTATATATTATTAAAAGTACATATAATATTTTATTAAAAAATATATAAATTATGTAATATATGTATGAATAAATGTATATATTAAAAATATATATTATCTAAATAATGTTAAAAACTAAAAAGAAAAAGGAAAAAAAAATGAATTAAGCCTACTGAGCTCAGCTTGAGCTCGATGGATTTACAAGCTCGTGAGCTCGAGCTCAAGCTCCATATTTCTAAACAAGCTCCAGCTCGAGCTCGAATTTTCAGGCTCGATCGAGCTCACCATATATACAAACGAGCCGAGCTCGAGCTTGGCATTTTTATCAAGCTCGGCTCGTTTACACCTGTAGTATCAGTAGTGGATTGTGAGATTAGTATAAATAGATTATATGAGATTATACAGAGATTACATATGGTGAGAGTGATGGATTGCGAGTTGATAATTTTTTTTCCGTTAAAAAATAATTTTGGGCCATATAATGTAATTATTAGTTCATGTTATCTTTTTTTTGCTTTTCTTTTCTTTTCTTTTTTTTTAAATTTTTTAAGAATGGACTGAACTCCTGATCTCTTTTTAAAAGAAAGTATTAAAGAAAAGTTAGTGTCATTTCACTCAAAGTAATTTCGAATTAATTCATGTTGAACTGCATTTATGACTGTTAAATAGGTAATAATGGGAATCGGCTATGGCCCTTAGGTAATAATAATACAAGCGTAGTTACTTCAAGAAATGTGTATAAACACGTCATGATAAGGTTGGTGCATTCTATAATATTCATGAAAAAAAAATATTTATGATAATATGTATATATATGTAATAAATAAAAAGACTTATTGTACTTTGTTCCTCAAAAAAAAAACTTTATCTCTTGAAATTTTTTATATGTGATCCTACCTCCTAGAACAAGAAGTTTTATTGCAGAAAACCCATGCAATCAGATTTCTTCCTGTCTTTTTTTTTTCTTTTTTTCTTTTCTTTCTTTCTTTCTTTCTTTTTTTGTTTTTTTTTTGTTGAATACAAGCACGTATATTGCACTTGGTTATTTTTTGCTACTAGATTACAAGCATGTGCATTGCACGCCTCTTCGTAAAGTAGATACTTATAATCTAACAACAAAAAGTAGCCAAAAACTTAATTACAAAGGCTTTGCACTATAAAACTTTTTATTTCGAAGAGCATGATTACATATTGAAAATTTCAGATAATAGAGTGTAATTTTTTAATTTTTGGAAGGGCAGAGTACAATAAGTCCCTGGAAAAATGTGGCTGCTAGTCAAAGGGAGGATTCAAAATAATACATCTAGGTAGGGCAACAATATGAATATGTATGTTAATATGTGCTTTATATTTAGGACAAATTACACTTCACCTCCAAAAAATCTCAAATTGTGCAATCTCTCTTCTGTAATATTCATTATATAATCATGTCCCCCAAACTAGTAAATAGTATTGCACATGATCCCCCACTGAGTAATTAACTGGGGGGTCATGTGCAACACTATTTACTATTTTTTAGGGGTACGATTGTATATTGAATATTTCAGGGGGAAAAGTGTACAATTTGAATTTTTCTAGGAGTGAAGTGCAATAAGTCCTTATATTTATATGAGCTGTTAGGGCATGGGTTATCCCGTAATTTTGTAATAATATTCTTCTAATCTTTGAAATTACAACCAATTAAAAATAGTCTTGGTTTAAGTTGTCATGGAGACACTTTGGATTGGGGGTAACAACGAGATTACAAATAATTTTTAATTATTAAATATTTTTTAAAAATTATTTAATATTTATTTATTTATATTTATTATTCATAAATATATAATATATAATTATTATATATTGTACAATGTATATAACCAAAAGTATATATAAATATATATATAATTAAAAGCTCGCGAACAAACTCACAAACTCATAAACAATTCTTTTTAAACTCGAGCTTAGTTCCTTATCAAGCTCGAACTCATTGAGCTTGGCTCCAAGTTGATTTTGTTAGAGCTCGAGTTAGTTTAATTCAAGTTGGCTCCTAACGAGTCGACTCATCAAGCTCAACTCTTTTGACAACGCTATTTTAAATTAATTAGATTGTACAACTCATTCTCTTCTTCTGGAAAGCAAGCAAATTTTATTTTGAGAAGATCTACAACCTGCAAGAGTAAACAAAGTCTTGATCATATATCATAACACACCACTCAAGCAACATAGTCAAGATTAAATTTCCATTCATAAAAAATGATGAAAATACCATCCAAAAGAATTTCAACTTATCGATCCACCACTCTCCAAATTAAAGGAAAAAACAAACAAAAAAAAGAAATTATGTAAAGACTATTTATATGATTCTACGATTATTTATATGATCTTGCTTTTATGCTAACTTGAACCTCCCAAGTCCCAAGTTACGTTTATTCTCTTGTGGTATGCAAAAGTTTAATATATTTCGATGTACACGCTTATAAAATCTGTAGAGTTTGAGAAAAAGAAAATTTTTTTATCGTTATGAGTTTGATGTGAACATTGGATTAGTAATTATTAAAACATTTTTGCAAAAGTTGAGAAAATAAAATAAAAAATATTTATTAAAATCAAATAAAAGATATCTTCAATGTTCCTCGCTCTTATTTTTATTAAAATCCTAATCCAAACGCAAAGTAATACCATCCTCAACCAAATAAATACGCCAAGAGGACACTGATCTACTGGGAAGTACAACAATTCTTGCTTCAGGTATTAATTAATCTCCCCTTTTGCATATGTTCATGGACATTCAATAAATTTGTATCGAATTAGGGGTTTCCCCTATTTTTTTTTTTTTTTTTTAATGAATCCTTAGTAGGAATTAGAAGTTTAATGTGATGGTAAGTTAGTGGGTTAATAGATTCTGAAAAATAATAATTGTATTTTATAAAACGTATACAATAATATATATGAAGGATAAATATAGATTTACAGAAATTGGCATCCAAGCCACCACAAAACTCTTCCTTTTTATAATAGTATAATATGATAACATAAAAAAAAAGATAAAAATATAAAACATATTTTAAAATAAGTATTATATTATCAAATGTGTGTTTAAATATATTTTTGGTTTTATAACACCATAATAAATACAAGCTAAAATAGAAATAGTGATGCTGTGAAATCACATGGTACCAAACCCCACATTCATTAATGTTTAATGCGTTAATAAGTACATACGAAGTAGGCCATCCGAAAAGGAGTATTCAAAATAATACATCTATGTAAAATAAACAGATAAATAAATAAAGAACAATTTGAATTTGTATTGTTATATGTTCTTTTTTTTGTTTTATATAAAACAATAAATATATAAAACATAGTTTCAAATAAGTATTATATTATCAAATATGTATTATATGAGAGTGATGGATTGTGAGTTGATAATTGTTGTTCTGTTAAAAAATGATTTTGAGCAATATAATGCAATTATTAATTCATGTTAACCTTCTTCTTTTATTTTATTTTATCTTTTTCTCTCTTTAAGAGGGAATTGATCTCTGATCTCTTTAAAAGAAAACTTTAAAGAAAGGTTAATAATATTTTACTCAAGAAACTTCGTCTGCATTTATGATTGCTAAATAGGTAATAGTGGAATTGGCTATAGCCCACAAGTAATAATGAATACAAGTATAGTTACTTTTAGAAATGTGTATAAACACGTCATGATAAGATTGGTGCATTCCATTATATATTTATAATAATATTCATAAAAATATATATATTTATGATAATATGTATATATGTAATAGATAAAAAGACATATTGTGCTTTATTCCTTAAAAAAATTAAAAAATTGCACTTTACCTCTTTGAAATTTTTAATAATTTATCATGTCTCTCAAAATAAGAAATTTTATTGTAGAAAACCCCTGCAATCAAATTTTTTCCTATTTTTTGTTGTCGAGTACAAGGACGTGTGTTGTACCTGATTACTTTTTTCTCTGCTAGATTACAAGTATGAGCGTTGTATGCCTCCTCATAATGTAGATACTTGTAATCTAATAGCAAAAAATGGTCAAAAATTTAATCACATGAGCTTTATATTGTAAAATTTCTTACTTTGGAGAGCATGATTATATTTTGAAAATTTCTGAGGTAAAGTTCAATTTTTGGGACAAAGTGCAACATGTTCCACGTAAAATGTAGGACGCTAGTCGAAGAGCGAATTCAAAATAATACAACTATGTAGAGCAACAATATGAATTTGTATTTTAATATGTGCTTTTCATTTATACTAGTTGTCAGCGTATATGGGTTCTCGCGTGATTTTGTAATAATATTTTTCTAATCTTGAAATTACAACTAATTAAAAAAAATTTTGGTTTAAGTTGCCATGGACACATTTTAGATTGGGGGTGACAACGAGAATACTAATAATTTTTAATTATTAAATATTTTTTAAAATTATTTAATATTTATTTATTTATATTTATTATTCATAAATATATAATATATAATTATTATATATTGTATAACGTATATAATTATTCATTGAGCTCGGCTTCAAGTTGATTTTGTTCGAGTTCGAGTTGGTTTAATTCAAGTCGACTAGCGAGCTGACTCATCAGGCTCGACTCTTTTGACACTGCTATTTTGAATTAATTAAATTGTACATCTCATTCTCTTCTTCTGCAAAGCAAGCAAATTTTATTTTGCGAAAATCTACAACCTGCAAAACTGAACAAAGTCTTGATCATAAATCATAACACACCACTCAAGCAACATAGTCAAGATTAAATTTCCATTCATCAAAAAATGATGAAAATACCATCCAAAAGAATTTCAACTTATCGATCCACCACTCTTCAAATTAAAGGAATATGTATATATATATATATATATGTAAAGACTATTTATGTGATTCTACGACTATTTATATGATCCTGCTTTTATGTTAACTTGAACCTCCCAAGTTATGTTTTTTCTCTTGTAGTGTGCAAAAGTTTAATATATTTCGATGCATAGGCCTATATAATCTGTAGAGTTTGGGAAAAAGAAATTTTTTTGTCATTATGAGTTTGATATGAACATCGGATTAGTAATTATTTAAACATTTTAGCAAAAGTTGAGAAAATAAAATAAAAAATATTTAGTAAAATCAAATAAAAGATATCTTAAATGTTCCTTGCTCTTATTTTTATTAAAATCCTAATCCAAACACAAAGTAACACCATCCTCAACCAAATAAATATTCCAAGAGGACACTAATTTACTGGAAAGTACAACAACACTTGCTTCAGGTACTAATTAATCTCTCCATTTGCATATGTTCATGGAATTTCAATAAATTTATATTGAATTAGAGGTGTCCCCTATTATTATTTTTTATTTTTTCAATGAATCCTTAGCAGGAATTAGAAGTTTGACATTAAAGTAAGTTAATGGGTTAATAAATTCCGAAAAAATAAAATTTTGTCCTTATAAAATTAATAATGTGTATGATCATATAAATGAAGGATAAATACGGATTTACAGAAATTGGCATCCAAATTACCACAAAACTCTTCCTTTTTATAATAGTATAGTATAATAACATATAAAACAATAAAAACATAAAACATATTTTAAAATAAGTATTATATTATCAAATATGTATATAAATATATTTTTTTGTTATATAACACCATAATAAATACAAGCCAAAATAGAAAAGCTGATCTTGTGAAATCACATGGTACCTTGCCCCACATTCATTAATGTTTGATTGGTTTATAAGTACATACAAGATAGGCCATCTGAGAAGGAGTATTCAAACTAATACATCTATGTCGAAGAGGAAAATAAATAAATAAATAAATTGAATTTGTATTTTAATCTGCGTTTTTTATTTGTTTTTTATAATATAATAACATATAAAATAATAAATATATAAAAAAATAGTGTCAAATAAGTATTATATTATCATATATGTATTTTAATATATTTTTTTTTATTATTAACACAATAATAAAATATAAGTCCAAAATAGAAAAATTGATGCAGTGAAATCACATGTTACCAATAAAACCCATCCCCACATCCATTAATGTTTGATGTGTTTATAGTTAGGATTCTTTGAACCAAATTCCTTTTGGCATTTTCGTGTAAAATTTAACTATTGACTTGACCTTAGAAAATTGAATATTTTTCTCGTTAAAAACATGAATATTTTATTTCTTGCTTCAAACTAGGGGGAAAAATTAAATAAAAAATAAAAAATAAAAAGAAAAGGAAAAGAAAAGTCAACCAATTGAGAAGACTTTGACCTTAACCTAATGGGGAAAATGAATTTCGATGAGTAGTACAAGAAAATATCCTTTTCATTAGTAAATACAAATAGCTATCGTTGATTTAATCAAATTGTCGTTATTATATGATCGTATTGATTAGTCTATTGTAAAATTGAACTTTGTTAACGTATTAATTTTCCGGATGGAAACTCATAATAAACTATAAAATTATTTTAAAAATTAATTACAAATTTGCCACAAGTGTTAATATTTACTCTACAACTTGTTTCATTGTGATTATGCGAGCAACTATTTTAACTTTGTTATTTGAAAATTGAAAATATTTTTTTGTCTATATTTTAACTAGAAATACTATTTATTTTCTATTTTTGGATAATCTTGTTCTTATTTTGTAATCCTACTATGAAATCATTCGTCTTAAAATTTCATGTGATACTACTTGTCCACTTATCATTGCAGAGTAATAGCACCTTTAAACAAATTATTCAAATACATTATTTTATTAAAAAAAATCATTACCATCTTGCTTTTAAAGATATTTATGAAACACTATATATTATATTTTAAAGAATTTATAAATTCTCAAAAACACCTTGTTATTTTTAAGATCTTATCAGTCTCTTTTAATTTTAACCATTGCAGCTATAAAATAATTATTGTTTACAAACTCTAGTATCTGATTTTATTGAATATTACAATAGCAATTTTTTTAAATGAGTTATAAAGTCAAAAAAATATCTTATAAAATGTATAAATTTATAACATGTTTTAAATAAGTTTAGTCAAAACACTTCAAAATTAAATACAAGACGGTATTATAGTTTTTACTGGGCTCCCATTATGGGCCAGTAATATAGATAACCTTAGCATTTTAGATGGGCTTCCAATTTTTAGACAATATAAGAAGTGCTCAAACTATAAGATTAGCCCATTCTATCCAAGTCCAACGTAGATTATGGGCTAAAGCTCAGTTACAAATCAATAATACCAAATCTCAGAATGAATGGGGCCCAGATTTGTGGGACTTGTAAAATCAACTCCCAGTAACTTGAAGGAAGTCCTATGGCTTCTAGAGCTGTCAAAGGCACCAAATCCAATTGGAATTTTAGAATTTTAAAAGATCAAAATATTCAAAAAATTGTATCTGATTATAAATATTCATAATTTAAAATAGGCAAAAAATAGTATCTGATTATAAATATTCATAATTTAAAATAGGCGAATGGAGTATGAAACTAAGCAATTTGATCTTTTAAAGTTTCGAATCTGAATTTTAATAATATTTTTATGTAAAAAATAACTTCATATTTTATAATATTAATATAATTGCTTAGAAAAGAATATAATATATTGAACATCATAATTGATAATTTAAAAACGTTGCATTTATTGAGGTACTTTAATTATTAAAGCAATATTGATATATTTAACATAATTACTATTTACCATCAACCGGATTGAATTTTCTTATCGACTTTCAAATTTAATCAAATATTGATTTGGATCTTTATTTTAACAAGTTTTCATTCATTAGTTCATTCTATATGCATGTTTATCAAGTGCATCTTTTGTTTTAAATTTCTTTCTTCCTATAACAGAGGTGTTGAAGTTCTCTGTAAAACAAAAATTTAGCAGTGATAATCGTATTTATAAAAGATTTATATGTATGATGAAGTTCATACACATTAGTGGGGATACAGGAATCCCATACTAGGAGTGCAAAAGAATCGAGCTAGCTCTAAAGCTTTAATGAACCAGTTGGAAAAGTATTTGAACTTAAGATAAACTTAAACCTAATTTATATAAAATTCAAGTCGAGTCCAAGCAAAAACAATTATTCTTCATTGATTCATGAGTTCATCTTAATATATATATATATATACATGTACGTAATTATGAATAATTAAATTACTATAGGATAATAGAGCTTGAGTTTGGGCTCTAATTCAAACCTATTGTTTGAACACGATAAAACAATCGAGTTTGAACCTAAAAAATGCTCGAGCTTATACGTGACTGGGTGAATTATTATGTAGATGTTCCTTGCTGATATGAGATCAACTTTTTTTAATGATATTTATTATTGTGTTAAACCTAATTATTTTTAGGCCCTACACAAATCAAATCTTGTTTAGAATCATTCTCGTGTTCTTCAATAATCGTGTTTTTAGATAAACACATGAACATGAATACAAATAATTTTCCTATAATACATTCTCTCAATTTTCTATACATGCAAATTATTATGCTTATTATCCGAAAAGACAAAACCAACAGTTTGTATATCACTATTAAATATCAAACTAAATATAAAAAGAAGGAAATATAAAAAAATAAATTATAATTTAGAGAACCAAGAGGAAAGAATTAGGCTACAGAAGTGACATTTTGATGACGTGGCAATATGTGATTGGCTGGTTGACCAGTTCAATAATCGAGGAGACAAACCTGGTCCCATACTGGCAGAAAAACACAAGAAGAAATTTTGTCCTAAAACTTCTTTTGCAGGAACATGATAAGGAGTAAGATTTATTTTAGCAGCCTTTTTCTCCTTTTCTCCGCATTCAGTTTCAGTAAAGCCCAGAGACATATAATAATATATATATATATATATATATTTTAACCGAGTCCTTGTGGTCAGTAAATATGCACTCTACACCTCAAATTTCACCAATCTCAGTAATTTTTTTATTGCAATTTGAAGAAAAGAAAATTATATTGTTGATTTGAATATCTCTTTAAGCCATGTTTTTCTAATAATAATAAAAAAAAAGCCATGTTTTAAAAGCCACCTAAGCAGACCGGTTCGATTAGGAATCGATAGACTCTTCGGGCCAATTTAATTATTAAAACAATTAATCACTATAAAAATTGGTTCGAAGGAGTGTAAATTGGTTAAAGCTGGGCAAACTGATTTTTTATTTAATTATTTTTCTTTTTCACTAAAACTTAATTAATTTTATTGATATTTGGAATATTTTGATACAATGCAACTTATTGAAAATATTTCACCTTATGGTAAAATATTTTTATTCTTGTTATTTTAAAATCTTCGTATTATTTTTAGTAATACATACTATATTTTTACTAAATGTAATTATCATATTAGACGAGTTGAATCGATAGAATTTATGATTAGTAGGATCATCAGTTCAATCATCGGTCTCATTTTTATGCCATTATTAACTTAGTTGATTATAAATTTTATAAGTTGAAATATTAATATGAATTCATAGAGCTAATGAGTAATACACTTTTCAATAATTGGAGAACACTTTATTTTTATGGGTAATTGATTTAAGAAAATTGGTGCAAGCGAGTGTTTGTTAAAACTTAAAAGATAAGTTCATTAGAAATCTTTTGTTTGAAAATTTCTTCTGAGATTGCAAATCTTCCAAAGTTATATTCGGCTATTCTTGATTAATTTTCAAATTTTCTTATGTTTCTTTATTGTGAGTTGTTAAATGCAAAAGAATAATTTCATAGTTGAAAATTCAATCAACTATGCATTAATCAATATTTGATTAATGGTTTATCAATGTCTACAAATAATAAATCATAGATCGAGCCCACATAACATATTGGTATGGAAATTTCCTCCAGTTACCATAACGTATATAACTAACTATTAAGTTTGAATTTTATCATGGTCTTGTACATAATCACTTATGTTAAGAGACATATCTCTCGATTATTAGACAAGTAGCATGAGTTCCATATTTATCTTATGAATTTGTAACTCAGCCTTGATATGTGTTTCTATTTAATTTTATCATATGCAATTCCTATTATTTTTGAGTTTTTAAAATGAGATTCAACTACATAAAAATTTTTGCACTTTATTTTATATAACATTATTATATTTTCATCCAATATCAAATAAATCAAAGCAAGTGGTATGTAACATATTTCCACAAAATTTGGGTACATTGAGTTACAAATTTAAACATACTTCAGGAACTTTATCTGTCAAAATAAATAATAAAATAATGCAAACATTATTATTATTATTATTATTTATTAATATAAACGCACACAGAGACACCCTCAGAAACACACAGATTCTTCCACACTTGGGAAAGTGGAAACCAGTGTGAAGCTATTTTCTAGTGCTTAA